>LAPY01005440.1:0-11537 GCA_000970635.1 Eragrostis tef | reverse complement strand
AGGACACACAAGAAGGAGAGCCTCATTCCACTCCCAAGGGCCTAGAGCCCCTTGTACACTAGTAAAGTAAGGAGAGAGTATGGTAGAAGAGAAGAGTAGTCCTCTCCTTGTAAGGACTTAGCCCAAATTTTGTATCTTGGGTCATCGTTCGTTCGTCGTTCGTTCATCGTTCGCTCGTCGTTCATCTTCATTACAGATAAGTACTCTCGATCTCCTCTTGAATTGTATGTTTCTATTCTTGTATAGGTTCTTCCTTTACTTGCTTGCTTGATCATCGTTCTATTCGAGTAAGCATTTAGAGGCAGAATTTATCTTTGGTTCTTGTGAACTAGAATAGGTCTGGCAGTGAGGACCTGATTGCCTTGTTGTCACGTGACCTTGGGACTGGCATTGGAGACTTAATAGCCCTAGTGCCACGTGTCCTAGTAGAGGGTTTTCTGTAGGTGGTGACATTCTACTGTACTTAATCTTCTCCGTTCTAGGGAATTGACTCTGGCAGTGGGGACTTAATTGCCTTATTGTCACATGACCTTAGGACTGGCATTGGGGACTTAATAGCCCTAGTGCCACGTGTCCTAGTAGGAGGGTTCGCAGGTAGGTGGTGACGGCCCTGCTGTGTTTACTCTTTCTTGTTTCAGATAGAACTTCATCCATAGGAAATCCTCTCTACCCATACCTACCATCCTTCCTCGTGTCCTTGGACCAGCTAGACTAGTAGATATTTCGACTCCGTTCCCCCCTTGAATACTCACGGATGAAGTGCTACAACGGTATTCTCCGTATGCTTGCGGATTCATTTGTGACGTTAAGAAATACCAACAGTTATCTGGTCTTTTTCCTTGTAGCGACTAGGTGTACATGAAAACTCAATCATGTTAAATTATGAAGAGCCAATCATTTAAACATTGATTGCGCAATTTTTTCTTGGAAGCATGAGTTGTATAATTGTATTTCATAAAACATGGAAGTGTAAAAGATTATTTATAGTTTCTACCTTCACAAATGTTTCCACATTCTAGTTCACTAATTAATTTATTTTAATAAAGAGTATAAATAATTAGTTTTTTTCTGGCTGTTTTTTCAAGTTCCGTTTTTTGAAGGAAAAAAAAGCATGGTGTGGCATGTAAAGCACCTAATTATTAAAAAAAGAGACAATCCTTGAAATATAGTAGCACTAGCTAGCTGGTATAGTGTACCAACCATGTATGTAGTTGAGTTGATTTTGTTTAGGAGATATTCATACCTCAACCTCCACAAAAGGCGTTCATAAAGTTGCATTTGTATTTCTCCGGCGTGCATCAACATGTCAAAGTAGAAATTTGACACGATGGCTCGGTGTGCAGATTTGTTTATCTATTATTGGGTGGGGTTTTGTTGGTCATAATTAATTATGCATTATGTCTTGCTTTTGAACCATATACTAGAATTTATTGGAACATCAGATTTGTTGATTTAACACAAAAGGGTCCAGTCAAAGCTGGCTGCTGTAGTACTGTGCCCTGAAGGGTTTATTTTCTGTCCTCCTGTCGGTATCACGTCGTGTTATTTTGATTTTTAAAAAGGGTCCAGTCAAATTAGTTTATTTTTGCTGGGGTCGTGTTGTTTTATACTACATTTGTACGTTATTTGTTGGGTTATAGTCGAAGTATGAGTCCACGCACACGGCAATGGATGGCGTGTCAACCTGAAATTTGGGATGTCACGAAAATGTAATAGCAAACAGTATGTTTCCTGCAATGGCTTGTACGTGTATGCGACGCACGTGTCACCTTTAAACGTGCTTTGTTTAGTGTTTGAAAAAAAATGATCACTAGCTTGAAGCAGAGATTCCCTTGCAAAAAAAAAAGCTTGAAGCAGAGATTAATATAATTATATAAGCAGTTGTAGAATCAAACTTGCACCTTTGCTCTACCCTGCCTGTTTTAGCAACAACGCCTCCTGTGTGAGTGGATCACTACGAATATATACCACTTGTATACCATCCATTTCAGCATTGTATACTCTGTAAATTATTTCCAGTAACTTGGCACGTGAACGCCTAGCAGCGGCCATCCGAGACCTCCAGCGTCACATGCTGCCGCCGGACAAATCGGTTCACGTTCAGGCGTCGCTGTACTCGAAAAGTGGCGTCCCTATCGAAGACTCCCTCTCAGCCGGCCATCCCCGAGTTCGCCGTTGGTTTGCATTGCATCGCATCAGTTCATGTCATGAACGACCTAAGCAGCTACGGTACAGTGAACAAGTTGGCTGGCCTCGTCCCAACCGGCGATTTTTTTTTTATTCCGAACGGGTACGTTACACTCGCCGTTGATCCGCAGGTACGGTGAATACGACGTGCGCGTGCCTAGCCAGATACGGCGACAGGAAAACACGGAGTACTACTGTATACAGCAGCTAGCGGAAGCGGACGTACGGCGGCGGGCGACACTTGCGCGTGCAAATTGGCGCAAGAAGACGGTGAGGCGATCGAGCCGAATCGCCCGTGCGCCTCACGCGATTGACGCATGTTTTTACTTTTTTTTTTACCAAACATACCTGTATTAAAGTTAAGAAAAAAGTACAACCATACGGACGTACACAGGTACGTTATACAAGGATACGGAGTACAACTGTACCACCCAAACTGCAAAAGGCCCCTACAAAAACTAGAAATTACGAAGAAGTCCTCGGGCCTCCAGCACCCCGACGGCAGCGAGATCCACCTCCGCCAGCCATCGCTGGCGACCACAGCTCCCACCGCCTCCACGAACCCAACGCCGGGAAGAGCTCCATCGCACCAAGGCTTTGAAACGAGCCGGGAAAGACACTCGCAGCGCGAGATGAGCAAGAGCTCCCCGCCGCCCGCCAACGCCGCCCCCTGCCGCCGCGGAACACCCGAGCATGAGCCATCCACCCATCTTCCTCCAAACCGTAGTTTCCTCCGCCTCCTTGAAGCAAAACGCCGGCTACCTCCCCGCCTCGCCGATGAAGGCGGAGATCCGCCGGCAGACTCCTAAACAGGAGCCCCCCGACAGGGACCCCACCCCCACAAGCTCGCCGCCGGCACCGAAGTAAAGCACCAGCAGGGCGCGGCCGAGCTCGGAGGGACCGCTTCGGACTTGAGACCGTCGCCGCCTCGACCACGTCGACGACCGCCGAAACCCTAAACCTGGATCTAGAAAAACCTAAACTAGGACTTGAACTACCTCCAGCCGGCGGGAGGCCATCGGAGGCCGGATCTGCCGGCGGAGACGAACTCGCTCCCGGTCGCCTTTCTCAGGAGCGGGTGGGTGGGTAGGTGCAACCTAGATCTAGAAAAACCTAAACTAGGACCTGAACTACCTCCAGCCGGTGGGAGGCCAGCGGTCTCCGCCACCTCGCGATGCCCCTGAGGGCTCCGGAGGCGGAGGAGTCCGCCGGATCCGCCGGTGGGGACGAACTCGCTCCCGGTCGCCTTTCTTAGGAGCGGGTGAGTGGGCGGCGTTTGTGGATGGGTCTCTCACGCATGTTTTTACTTGGGAGTACGATTGGCGCCAGGGGGAAGGAAGGTGAGGACAGCGTCCAGGCCCGCGTGCTGTGGGGCGGAAGACGGCAACGGGAGGCATGCTGGCCGCTTCTCCTCCGTCGATGTTCACTGATTGTGGCTTTCAGCCTGCTGCTTCTTCTGGCCGGGAATGATTTGATTGACAACCCCACCAGAGTGCCGTTGGTTCTGTCCCGCTCTTCATTTTGTTCCGATGTGACACCGGCGGTCATGGAATTGGAGGGGCAGCGGCTCGTGCCGGCAGAAAAACCAGGCCGCTGATTTCCTCACGATAGGCCAAGGAGGAAAACAATTGCATATATATGTTTCATGGCCGGCACGACTCGATTGTTATTATGAAGGTTCAGCCTATGAGCATGACGTGAAAAGGGCTATTTATACATGCGCATTTTATAGTACTAGCTGCCTAGCTCTCATTTGTCGCTCTCGACTATTATTAATCTGATCTAGCATTACATACTCTGTGACTCTTCATTGGTTTGTTGAAAATGAACATATGTACTCTGGTAAGGAGATGTTGGAACCTTTTCCATTATTTTGTCTTATTGCTAGATCTCAATTTTCCGGCTTCAAGTGAAAATTGCATATCTAAGTGTTTGGCTCTTGCGTGAACCTTGATATACGTCCAATTGAACTTTTTTGTTTGTGATATAAATATTAGTAATTGATTCTCTACAAGAGACCATGAGCTCTACTAGGTAACATGAGCAAACTAGCAATTAATCACAGCTCAAAACAGGCATGATGTGACAGTACTAGCCGCAACACCTCCATCCAATAATTGAGAGTAGTGTTATTGTAAGTGGCCCCGTGCATGCCTCTGTCGGTCAGGATGATTGGCCAATATTGCTGACGCATATCATAATGCAACAACCCCACTTTTTGTTCTTTTCCTAATATACTGTATTAGCAATAGTTGTTCATTGTTGATATTATTGACATTCACTTTTGTATTGTATAGATTCCAGGTGACTTGTGCAGAGCGTGACATGTGCATTGCTTTGCATAGTGTAAACTTCACTCACATGCATAAAACTGTTACATGTACTAGGGTTTCCTTTTGAAAACTGAATAAACCACATGTGTCCATTATTTGCAAATTTAGCTAACCATTCAACGTCACTTGTATGCATCACTAGCAAGTAGTCATTCTGATTAATGGCATTAGGTCAACTTGAGTTTATTTTTAAACTGAGAAGTAGTATTATTAATAAAAAATCAAGGTTGGTGGCAAACTATGGAACAGTACACAAAAGAATTGCGAAGCACCGACGACGGTTGTAGCAGTGATAACACACAAAAGCAATGTTTGCGCCAGTGCCAAATACCCAAAAATATTCTAGCGCAACTTATCATTGGTCAGCGGAATCGAGCACGTGGCCTGCACTCCCTTGGCAGCACGCTCGACGGTGGCTTTTGTGTGCCATTATCCACTTGACAGGAACAACCGGGAGCGAGGGAGGGTAAACCGTGCCTGGAGAGTAACTTCTCGTGCAGAGTTGAATCAAGCCACCGGTTAGACAATTAACTAACGTCCATGCAAGTGCAAATGGATAAGGAATCCATGCATCAACGGCAGGTCGGCTCAGCTCTCCTTAGTCAGTTGAAGCCCTGCTTTAGTCACCAAAAGTGGCATATGCAGCTTCCTGTGTGAGCTGTAGCAGACGAGGACGGGCAGATCACCTAATGGCCCATAAGGCGGACTCCATTTCTGGAAGATCCAATCATCCAAGTGGACCGAGGCTACGTCTCTTTCCTGCTTTCAATTTGAGTGTATGAACGCGTGGTCTAATCCCCATCACATACCACCTTTAAAAGCAGAAGACAAGAACAAAGCTCAAGCCTAGCTAATTGTAGTTACTGGAGCTCCTTTAACCTCCTTTATTTTCTCTTGAGGGAAAGAAAGCTAAGGAAAAGGTCTCCAAATATATATGCCCGTAGCATATGATTATGTAAAGCTCGATGGTAAAAGTAACCGGCCTAGCTTATCGGCAGGTATCCGGTGGGTGCAGATCGACCAGCACTGCGACTCCTTACTTCCGAGCTAAGTAACATGCAAAACCACATGCACACATGTATTTTTCCAATTAAAGGATGGCTCTTTCGGTCAGGTTATCAGCTGCAGGTGCCCTGGCGCCGATACAAGCAAGCTACAAACGTGAGTACTACAGTTCAAGTACAGTGACCGATGAGTGATGACAGTGCCCTACATCGAGTACACCCACAGACACATAGTAATATAAGGCCAAATCGATCAAGATGTGGGCAATTCAGCATGCCAGATCGACCTCAGCTATTCACCTCTAGATTAGCTATCGACCTCGTACGATCACCACAAACGCTTGTGGGTTATCACTTATCACCGCAAGGACGGGCACGGCAAAAGGACAACGACAGAAGCCGGGCATCGTACGAGCATGCAAGGAATCGATCGGATCCATATCGGAAAAGCCTATCCACTTGCTTGCATGTATGGACAGCACGCGGAGGAGCAAGCTTGGCAAATGTGGCTGTGAGATGTTTAAACCCCGCCATTGCCGGGACCACCAGCATGTATGCGAAGACTGCGAGTAATTTCTCTCGGAAAGGGAACGTTAAACAGCGGGCCAGTGCTTGCCGGCCGGTCTGCCTCTTCTTAGCCCCATTTGGTTGCAGAGAGTTGCAGTTGCCGGAAGCACTGAACACGCTATACATGCAAGTGCAGCTGGAAGCAGTTGCCGGCGCATGCCAACCCTCTTGTTTGGCAGGAACTAGCATAGTTTCTTGTCTTTGCCTATGTACATTTTTTGTTTTGGGTAGGACCTAGTATGTACATTTGGTATATGCAGATTCCTGCTTGCGAGTAGAATAGCGACGCTGCTGCATGGGCGGGTCTTTGCATTGGCTGTGAGCCTGTGACACGATCCTTCGTCAGGCATCAGTTGATCTCCATTTCATACGGCCACTGCTTTTGCTTTTCTTGATTTGGTTCTTCTCTGGCAGAAATGTTTGGTACTGGCGTCCCCTACTACAATCATTGCCTTTCTTCTTGTTCTGGTGCTTGTGTGGGCCTGCGGTGTTTCTAGGGCTCCCTTCTGGCCCGGCCAGTTTGTCCTGCCTGCTTGTCCAAATATGCATTGTGCTCTAGTAATAGTAGCACTTCACTAAGAGAGAGAGATCAGTTATGCACACGAACACGAACAATGGTTTCAGAGACTCTATAGCGACCTGTTCCGTTTGTGCTTTGTGGTCATGCCTTCACAAGGACGGACTTGTTAAAGCTTGTTCAGAATTCGGTATAATCTTTTCTCTTTTTACGAACACAATGCACATTCTTTGCCGCCCCTACTAAACACATCTGAGATGGCTACGACATCTTCAATTCTCTGTTTCTGGAGAATATTTTGTCCATGTATTATTTGGATTGGACGTTTATCGTACACACATTTGCTGCATGGCCTCATGATCTGTATGATGATCACTACTCACTAGGAAGCCTCTAGTGATCGAGATGATGTGTGATCGTGTGAAAGATACGGAACGCGGACGCGGTGAATGATGCGATACGATGCGTAGCGTCTGCTTTAAGAGGTTACCACCTGTCACTGCAATCTTATCTATAACTGAGGGTGTGTTTGGCATTGACTTCTCCACCTGCTTATTTACTGTAGCAACACTGTTTAACACTATTTGACACTGTTCATCTGACAATAAACCAGAATAAGCAACGTTTTAAATGTTTTTTTTCTGGCTTATGCACTATTCATCTGACAAAAAGCCAGTGAAAAAAACAGAGCAATAAGCCCAGCCAAACACACCCTGACAGTAACTTGCTAGAAATTTGAGCAGCGCGTGCAAATCTTTCACGCCGTCGACGTGCGTGCGTAGCTGTAGATGTTTACGTGGACCCCATCACATATGCGCCACCTGGCCTCAATGATTCGGACAAAATAATGCGTCCAAAAGCGAGTGGATAAACTCGCCACGTAACGCACTCGCTTGCAAATCCGAGCTGAGGCGACGTGTAATCCTGCCTGCCAATAAACAAAAAGCGAGCGGGAAACTTACGGCGTTTGCTTAGCGTCTGCGGGTTTCGTTTGGGTTTCGTTTCCTTTCCTATTTGTTGGTGGCTTCTGAAATGGGTTCTTTGACGCAAGCTGCTGAAACCACACAACTTCGATGTGCCAAATTGAGTTTTATAATATCCTTTTTCGTGGAGAAAGATCGGAAAAGAGCCATAGCGGAGGCTAGAAATGTCTAGAAGTAGGAACGGAAAGGTAGCGATCATGTTGCATTTCAAGTCGAATTGCCGAAAGCTCAGACCAGCCTGAACTAAAAGGAAGCGAAGCAGGAAATAGGTACGTAATCACGGCGGGCAAGCCTGATACAGTATCAGATACACTACATACATACCACGCCCAAAAGTAAGGTCTGCTCACGCTCCGGCAGTTCGGTGGCCCAAAAGAAGTTTGTTCAACCCATATTTGCCCGCCCAATATCTCGTTAGACTTCAGAAGGCCCAGCGAATTCAACGGCCACTCTTCGGACTATCGCGCAATGAATTGAACAGGAGTTAAATCTGCTAATCTTGCATCGTCACCTATCACGAACAACCCATCATATTAACACAAATGAGCAAAGAGCATCATGGACAAAAGTTCAGTTTCTTTCTTCCAATCCTCTGCCCCTCTGCTATGTTCTCCGGTTTCCAGCTCTTCCTCCCATATATAACATTGTTGACGTCTCCCATTCAGGCTCAAATGTCTGGCCATATTTGCAATCTAAAGGTCTATTACCAGACATAGCAGGTATGTTTTTTATGACGGCAACAAGTCAATGAGAATGAACATCCCTCCCTGGGGGGTGAATATCGTGCATATGAACCACGAGCAGACATCCTATGCATATATATGTTTTCTACATTGCTTCAACACCCATTCAACATGAAAAATTGGACAAACATATTCACGACACATGAAGAAAAGAACCAGCGGCATAAATGTAACATTGCAGTCTATTATTTGCAATAACAAGATAGCTTCGATTGACAAGAAATCAGCACAGGTTGACACAACAGAAAGATAAACAACTCACTGGTTCACCAAAATGAAGAGAGCATAACACGGAAACTATGTAGAAAAGTATATTAAGCCGCCCTCAGAGAGTGGAAAGCTAGCTGAATAACCTTTATCAAGGTGCAAAAAGACATGTAGCATTGTAGCTTTTTACCCTCACACAGCAGCCTCAGCGGTCTTCTCAGCACCTCCATCCACGCCTTCAGTTGCTCCAGTAGCCTCTGCTTCAGCAACAGCATCCATTTCCTGTGCAGTAGCATCGACATTCTCTGCAAATGGACGCACTTGCTCCTCCTCAGGAAGTGGTTCCTCAACATAGTCATTCTCAAATGCATCGTTCGGCACTTCATAAAGACGCACTTGCGGCTTCAATGGATCCTTCACAAGCACATACTTGCGCTATACGAAGTTATTACGCGAAAGATGTCTGTTCAACCCATACTCGCCTAAGCTTCTAACTTGACGCGCGGCCGAATATCTCGTTAGACTTCAGAAGGCCCAGCGAAATCACCAGTCGCTCTCTCTTTAGAGCATCGCGCAATGAACTGATCAGGAGTCGGATCTGCCCATCTTGCATCCTCATCTACCGAGAACAACCCATCATATTAACACAAATGAGCAAAGAGCCTCATGGACAAAAAAAAATTCGTTCGTCCAGTCCTCTGCCCCTCAGCTATGTTCTCCGGTTTCCAGCTCTTCCTCCCATATCATGGACAAAGAGCATCATTGTTGACTCCTCCCATTGTAAGGCTCAAATGTCTAGCCATATTTGCCATCTAATGGTCTATTGAAATACTAGCAGGGTTCTTTATTTTTTTCCACAGCAACAGGTCAGTGAGAATGAACATCCCTGGGAGATGAATACTGTGCATATGAACCACGAGCAGTCATCCTATGCATATATATGTTTTCTACATTGCTTCAAGTAACACCCATTCAACATGAAAAATATGACGAACATAGTCACGATAGACACAAGAACAGAACAAACCAGCGGCATAAATTTAACATTGCAGTCTATTATTATTTGCAATAATAAGATAGCTCCAGATTGATAGATATCAGCATAGGTTGACACAGAAAGATAAACAATTCACTGGTTGAAGATAGCATAACATGGAAACGATGTAGAAAAATGTATTAAGCAGCCCTCGGAGAGTGGAAAGCTAGCTGCAGTAACCTTTATCAAGGTGCAAAAAAGACATATGGACCTTTTTGCATTCACACGGCAGCCTCAACAGCCTTCTCAGCACCTCCATCCGCGTCTTCAGTTGCTCCAGTAGCCTCTGCCTCGGCAACAGCATCCATTTCCTGTGCGGTAGCATCAACATTCTCTGCAAATGGACGTACTTGCTCCTCCTCAGGAAGTGGTTCCTCAACATAGTCATTCTCAAATGCATCGTTCGGCACTTCATAAAGACGCACTTGCGGCTTCAATGGATCCTTCACAAGCACATACTTGCCCTCTCCAAGCTTCATGCAGACATCCACAATTGACTTCACGATTCCCCACATGTTTGCTGTGTTGAGATTGATCTGCGCTGCAAAGTCTCTTGGCTTGTATCCAATCACACTGAGTATGGAATGGTTATAGTGATCACGGGGGTGCAAACGCGACACATAACCTAGCTTCATCATGTCTGCACCGCCCAGCAATGCTTGGGCAGTCCAGCGCGCAAGCTTGTTGGCATTGTTCTTGAGCTCAGTAGCAAGCACAGCTCCCCGCTGGGTCTCGAGCTTCTTCCTCCAGTCAACACCAGTAATCTTGGGATCAAACTCATTCAGTGCGTTAAGGGTAAGGAACTGGTGCTCTCCACGCGGATCAACATTCACAGCATGGACTTCACAGCGAGCAACCAAGCTGGTCTCATCATCAAGCTTCCAGCGACGGTAGCGGTAGGCAACAGAGGCAGCCTCCTCCCCTTCAGTGGCAAACGGGTTTGGCTCATCGAAAGTGACCTTCTCACCATTGCGTTGCAGCACCTGCTGAGAGAAGTTCTGGTTGATGTAGGTGGCTTCAACAGCAAGGGAATGTGCAGAGTTAATGTCTTCCTTGGCTTCAGGGAGTGGATCCTGGGCGGTTTCATTGACTGTGAGCAGGTCGAGCTGGGAACCATCACGCTTGTCGAAGAACAGCTTGTTGCCAACACGCTGAATGACAATGTCCCAGGACTGGACGCTGCGGGGCGCGCACATGAGGGTGGCGAGGATGGTGTCAGTGGCGAAGACGGTGGCCGTGTCGTTCTCAGCAAGTCGGCGGATGACCGGGTCATCCGTAGTGGTGACCTTGAAGAAGTTGCGCGACTTGAAGCGCTCGAGGCGGCGCTCCGACCTGGGAGTGACGAGCGAACGCCCCGGGGCCCGGAGGGTTGCGGGTCCAGTCGGCGATGCGGCCCAGCTTGTCGGAGCGGGAGAAGGGGGCGAAGGGGACGGAAGCGGATCCCCCGCCAAGGGAGGGCGGCGCGGTGGCGGCTTCCGGCGGGCCCCATCCGTCGGGGTTGTAGGGGACGAAGCCCACTTCGAAGCCCATCGTTGTGCGGCGCCGGCGAAGACGGCGGCGGATGGGTGGCTCGGGTTTTGGGTAGATCGGATTGGAGAAAGGAAGATGCGAGGCGGCGGCGCGAGGGTTCGGGAAAAACCTAATGCGAGGTGTGCGGGGAGTAGGGCCCCACAGTCCAGTGTCCCATGTAGGCGTTACAAAAATTTACACCTATCACAGTTCAACAAGGGAAAATTACACCTATCACCTTGCGACGATTGAAGAACAGAGATGAAAACATCAGATATTCAGATGTCGCTACGCTAACCCAAGCACACGTCATATCACAATGAATTCATCTTTAATATTGGCATCGCCACAAATACAGAATAGATAAAACGATTTCTCATGAGAAACTGAGCTATTGCTATGCATACAACTGTCGGATACCTGAGTTAAGGTATTCTAATCTGGGACGCTT
>LAPY01005436.1:7274-19680 GCA_000970635.1 Eragrostis tef | reverse complement strand
CCCTCTCCGCCCAGCGCCGCCTGCCCCCTCCCCCTCCTCCGCCGCTCCTCCACCACTGGTCGCCGCCTCCCCCCACGGCATTCGGGCCCGGAGCAGGTGCTCTCGCCGACCGCGACGCCTGCCGCGCGACCCGATGGCCATGCATGACCTCGGCCATGAGTGCCGTAGCGCAAGGCGGTGTGACCCGATGGCCATGGTGACGACGCGTCGGCGTGGACGATGTCGCCGAGCTTGATGCTGATCACGTCGCCAAGGACCAGCACCGCCGCGTCCTGCTCGCTCACTCCACCGGCCGTCACGGAGGACCTTCACTTTCAGGGCAGTCGTCGAGCGCCATGGCAGCCGGCGCCGAGTGGTCTGGGCTGGGAGAGGAGCGGACAGGGAAAGGAGGAATTTGGGACTTCCGTTGGAGAACCAGGTTTCTGCGTCTTGGACTTAAAAGCTCATCAACATCCATTTTCTCTTTTGGGCGTCCAGTTTGGGCTTGTATCGTTGGAGATAGTCTAAACAACCAGAAAAGCTACAACATTATCGTAGCACCAATCCACTTGTGTTCGTGTGTGTTTTTGTGTTCTTGCTGGTTGAGAGTTGAGAGAATCGCCTGGATTTCTAACAATTGGTATTCAGAGCTCTGTTCTGATCCGGGGTCATGGTGATGCCTCCTCCTGTCGCGCGCGCTTCCTCCCACCCGTCCCAGAATGGATCGGTTGCTGGTGAAGATGGATCGTGCAGTGCATTAGTGCAGTCAAGGGCGTCGCAGCGCGATCCAAGGCGACCTTCTCCTTTCCCTGCTCCGTGCAGCGCGTCGTGCGCGAGGTGAGCGGGCAATTCCCGCAATTGACGAAGAGCAACTACTCCGATTGGAGCTTGATGATGAAGGTGATGCTGCGTGCTCGTGGCCTCTAGGCCGCGATCAAGCGCGACACCGACGACGAGGTCGAGGACCAGATGGCCATGGAGGCCATCCTCCGTGGCGTGCCGCTGGAGATGACGTCCTCCCTCGCCACTAAGGAATCCGCCAAGAGGGCGTGGGAGGCCTTGGAGGACTAGCGCCTCGGGTCTGAGCGCGTGCGCAAGGCGTCTGCACAGCGCGTCCGTCTGGAGTTCGAGGACATCGGCTTTCGCGACGGTGAATCGATTGACGACTTTGCATAGCGTCTCGCCAAGATCGTGCACCAGCTCGAGGTCCTCGGCGATCCGGAGAAGGTGGTGGCCAAGTACGTGCGCGTTGTGCCCAAAAGGTTTGCCCAGATCGCAGTTTCAATTGAGACTCTTCTCGACCTGTCAGAATTGTCCACAGAAGACGTGACCGGGCGGCTCAAGGCGACGGAGGACCGCTACGACGGGAACGACGCATCAGACAACAAATTGTTGCTCACGGAGGAGTAGTGGGCAGCGCGGATGAAGGAGCGTCATGCGGGAGAAGGTGGCTCCAAGCAAAACGTCAGCAAGGCTGGCGGTGCCCGCCGCGATCCATGCGGACCGCGGAAGAAGAAATCTGACGGCGGCGGTGGCGGATCCGGCAAATCCAAGGATGGCCGCCCCGACGACCGCGACAAGTGCCTCCGCTGCGGGAAGAAGGGACATTAGGCAAAGGATGGCCATGCCCTTGCCCTCAATATAGGTGGTTGTAAGAAAATCCACTCCCACTAGAGTATAAAGGCAGCCGTCAGAGTCGAGTTGTAATCATCGAAGAATAATACAATCTCCCTTGCGGCAGGATTGTTCTTCGACACGGTGCCTGAGAACATCTTTCAGCCATCCGGCAAGAACAATCCATCGCGGGTTCGTGTTCCCTATCCACTTCGCTCTCTTCCTCAATCACAATTGCTCTTGCATTCTCCTCTGCGCCCACCCAAGCGATCACGCCGTAACAAGGTTATCATACATGCCTTGTAACAGGTACCGTAGATCCATTCGGTGTTTGGTTTTGCAATTAGATTTGTCAGTTGTATTCAATTGTCACACAATTTTAAACTGTTGATGGTGGCGATCTGTATTCGTGCAGTACAAATGAAAATGAAGAGCTCTGTTCTGATCCGGGGTCATGGTGATGCCTCCTCCTGTCGCGCGCGCTTCCTCCCACCCGTCCCAGAATGGATCGGTTGCTGGTGAAGATGGATCGTGCAGTGCATTAGTGCAGTCAAGGGCGTCGCAGCGCGATCCAAGGCGACCTTCTCCTTTCCCTGCTCCGTGCAGCGCGTCGTGCGCGAGGTGAGCGGGCAATTCCCGCAATTGACGAAGAGCAACTACTCCGATTGGAGCTTGATGATGAAGGTGATGCTGCGTGCTCGTGGCCTCTAGGCCGCGATCAAGCGCGACACCGACGACGAGGTCGAGGACCAGATGGCCATGGAGGCCATCCTCCGTGGCGTGCCGCTGGAGATGACGTCCTCCCTCGCCACTAAGGAATCCGCCAAGAGGGCGTGGGAGGCCTTGGAGGACTAGCGCCTCGGGTCTGAGCGCGTGCGCAAGGCGTCTGCACAGCGCGTCCGTCTGGAGTTCGAGGACATCGGCTTTCGCGACGGTGAATCGATTGACGACTTTGCATAGCGTCTCGCCAAGATCGTGCACCAGCTCGAGGTCCTCGGCGATCCGGAGAAGGTGGTGGCCAAGTACGTGCGCGTTGTGCCCAAAAGGTTTGCCCAGATCGCAGTTTCAATTGAGACTCTTCTCGACCTGTCAGAATTGTCCACAGAAGACGTGACCGGGCGGCTCAAGGCGACGGAGGACCGCTACGACGGGAACGACGCATCAGACAACAAATTGTTGCTCACGGAGGAGTAGTGGGCAGCGCGGATGAAGGAGCGTCATGCGGGAGAAGGTGGCTCCAAGCAAAACGTCAGCAAGGCTGGCGGTGCCCGCCGCGATCCATGCGGACCGCGGAAGAAGAAATCTGACGGCGGCGGTGGCGGATCCGGCAAATCCAAGGATGGCCGCCCCGACGACCGCGACAAGTGCCTCCGCTGCGGGAAGAAGGGACATTAGGCAAAGGATGGCCATGCCCTTGCCCTCAATATAGGTGGTTGTAAGAAAATCCACTCCCACTAGAGTATAAAGGCAGCCGTCAGAGTCGAGTTGTAATCATCGAAGAATAATACAATCTCCCTTGCGGCAGGATTGTTCTTCGACACGGTGCCTGAGAACATCTTTCAGCCATCCGGCAAGAACAATCCATCGCGGGTTCGTGTTCCCTATCCACTTCGCTCTCTTCCTCAATCACAATTGCTCTTGCATTCTCCTCTGCGCCCACCCAAGCGATCACGCCGTAACAAGGTTATCATACATGCCTTGTAACAGGTACCGTAGATCCATTCGGTGTTTGGTTTTGCAATTAGATTTGTCAGTTGTATTCAATTGTCACACAATTTTAAACTGTTGATGGTGGCGATCTGTATTCGTGCAGTACAAATGAAAATGACTGCCTTGGTCTGGGGTATTCCATCTATTACCCTTTTTGTAGAATTTTGCTACTTGTATCTTACCTTTGTCCGCGTGTATCCCAGGTCAAAGTTGTATTCTTAAATGGTTATTTCTTACCAGAGGTACGGATATGGTTCGCTCTCCAGAAATCTTGAAAAGCTCATTGTTTGAGCTTCCTGTATCCAAGGTTTGTACATTTTTGTCACTGATTTGATTCTTCTATATAACATCACTCAATGATAGTTCTTGTATTGATGTACGGCCGACCTGAATCCTTGACTATTCCCTTTCCCTCTTTAGATATCCTGTGGTTGGAAGCACAGCTGTAATCTCAGGTACCATAATTATACTACCTTTTTCACTAGTACGTTACTTCTATTACTTGAAAATGCTGGGCGGGGAGGGATCAGTTCTTTTGAGTCCTGACAAGAACTTTCACAGACAGGGCTATATACACAATTTGTTTCCACTTTCCATGCAAATTGAGTTAGATTGCAACAAGAATATAGAACAATAGTTCTACTAGGTTATATTTTGAGGTAACAAACCCTTTTGTGTTCTATGTCTTTTTACTTCAATATAAGAATACGGTGCAACCAATGCCTGTCATAGGGATTCAACTATTCTCTAAGCTATCTATCGGTACGAACAACTCAGGGAAACAGACCCAGAGTATAGCAGCGTGCAACTTTTGGTGAGTGCTAACATGGAAGGTGTACCATTTAACAGTATAACTAGTCAACAATAATTTAATCTCTATTTATCACATTTCTGGTGAGAGTGCCTGTGTTATATATAGTTGTTAAATTAACGTTTCTCGGGTTTATTCCATTGCTTATTTCTGTGCTCTGAGCACCTCAAAACTTTTGCATTGCAAAGGAAATCCACGTGTTTTCTTTGTCATGAAAGTAGATATAATAGAAAATTGGGTGATTTTTTTGCGAGAAAATTATTGTTAATTGATATAAGCATGTATGCTCTGTTATGAATAGCACTTGTATGAATACCATGTTATGAATAGCACTTGTATTATAATGTAGCCCCAAGGGGGCTATATATGAGGGTACATAAGAGAGTCCTAGGAGGACAAGAGTACAACATGAAAGAGGAAAAAGACTCTAATACTATAGACTCCTAATAGGACACTATATCCTTAACATGCTCTACTAAAGAACCATCCTTCCCATTGCTTTTTACTTGACTCAATTTTTCATCAAACTAGAGTTATAGTTAAACAATATTATTTTAATGATGCATGAATTATGCAGGTTGTCTTCGTTCTAGAAAAGATATGCATCATGTGGGAGTCGATTCTGCCTAGATCAACTTACAGGAAAAGTATGTGTCATGTCCTTGGATCTGTCTTTTCTAGAATCACTAGGGATATGCTTCTGATAGATGACATGGCAGCAGAAGATTACAGGTGATGCGTTCTCTCCCTTGAAGGTTGAGCTGATTATTCATGATGCTTGCTATTATGTGATATGCTTACAGCTGCAAGGCCCTATCCATTTGGCTCTTGAAAACCTCTCCTTGATGTTTCTTTCCCTGGTTGAGAATGATCATGACAGCGAAAAGTTTCTAGACCATGATACTTGGATTCAATTGGATAAAAGTGTACCATCTCTTAAAGAAGTTCCGGAAGTTAGCAGGTAGTTTTTTCGCTCTAATTATGGATCCTTGAGTATATGTTTTTTCTGTTTGGCCCGATAGTACTGCAAAGAATTACTCTGAGGCAGTAATTACTCTTGAGTATAATGTTACCCAGATTTGTTTGATATGTCATTACTCAATGACATATCAACCAGAACCAAATCTGGGTATTTGGCTGATATGTCATTGAAGTCCATTACAGCTGCCTGGGAAAGCGGAGAGTTAGTCAGCTGTGGTTTCACATAATCTGAGGTCCTCTCTCTTTTCATTTTTAAAGCAGAGTTTGGCATGCCATTTCATAGGCTGGCGAGAATTATGTCCTTAAAGGCTTCGAGCAAAGTGTTTCTAAGTCAAACTTCTGCCTGACAACTTTATGAACTTTTCCATTTTAATAAATTCTTATTATTTAAGTCTATTCGTGACCAATGATTTTGTTGCTAATTCTGTGCAGGTACAAAATTTCATCAAAACAATTTTCGCTGACTCGCCTCTCAGAACGCATATACAACCCACAGACAGGGTCTGTCTCTTAATTAATGATACAGACAGATGAGGAGACAGATTATACAACCTAGAGACTACCTTATTGTCTACAGATAATTTAATGATGTGCATGTAACTAAAGATCAACTATAAATAAATTTATGTACACCATTGTGTGGCCGTTTGCAAAAGTGACTGAGGTGAAAGCGAATCATGAAAATACGTTTTGTCAATACGTAAACAGGCCAACAAGCAGCTCCCTTTCCCTAAATCTCCTCTTTTCTCCTCCATCCGCTCCTACGAGATCAATCGCAGGTGGCAACATCCGTTGACGAGGATCCTATTGACCATCAAAATGGATTCATTAGGAGGTCTACAAGGTAATGGAAGGATCAATTTCTACTATTTCGTTGTTTGTGTGGCCAATTTCACGATTTTGCAGCTGCTAGTGCAAAGAGGGAAAAAAAAGGAGCGTTGGGAAACAAGGAGCAAGCTCGTCGCAAGGCAAGACCAGTCCGTCTTGATCCCCACAAATTGTCGAACACAAGACAAGCAAGAGAGCGGAGATTTAGGGCCTGTTTGGATCGTTTCCACAGCTTGCCACGCCAAATGTTCGGCGTGCCACACCCCCTTAGGCTATCGTTTGTTTCATGTCCGCATGTTCGGCACGCCAAAGAAACTGCGGCATTGTTTACTTGCTTTGCCGAAGAAACCGCGCCAACATTGTGGCGAACGATTCGTCCGCCAAACATTCGGCAAGACGCGCGTGAGAGAGCCGCTGTCACCGCTGCAACATAAACGAGGTGCCTGACACATCCGCTCACCGCACGAACGAACACGATGGAAAAAGGGCTAGCACTCGTGGTGGGTAATCCTCTCGAGGACCTGCACATCCGCTCCAGTTCTTTCACCTTCCTCCCAACCTTGTCTCTGATCTTCTCCCAAGCTTCTTCCCCTCCAAATCCTCCTCTCGCTGGCCTCCAAATCAAGCCCAGGCTTTTGCGCATGCAACGGCCACTTCTGCTGCTGCTTGTTCTCTTATTCCCATCCTAATCCTTGTGCTCATTCTACAGATCGATTGGCTGGTGTAATGGGCGAGTTTATTCTCTCTCTTCTCTTTTAGATCTGGTCAAAATCCATTTGATTTGGGCTTGTTCTTAGCTTCCTCACGAATCACGGTGAGGTCTCAAAGAGTTTTTGTTCTCTCCATTCAGATCTTCACTTGTGTAAGGTGTGTGTTCGGTCATATGTCGCTGTAGCTATTCCTTTACAGACCCAAACTGATAGCTAAACTAGTTTAGTTACCATGCTGTGTTGAATATTTTTCTTTATTTTCGGGTGACATTTATATGCTTTTGAATTTGCCAATGTGATGATATGCATATGGACTTGTGAGTGATAAAGTCACCTTCATAGATTGAGGTGACTATAGCCAAGTTTGGTTACGAACCAAACATTTGCCGAACATATTTGCCAAACTTGTAGCATGTTTTATGGTTCCCATCCAAACGGTTGCCGCATTCGATTTGCCACAAGTTGACTAACTTTCGGCAGGCAACCAAACAGCTCCATCCTGCCACAAAGTTGGTCATGCCGCACCTTCGGCTCGGCCTACCTTAGTCGCGGCAATCTACGGTCGCTATCCAAACAGGCCCTAAGGGCATCAAAGATTTAATCTTTAATCTAGCAGCATCAAAGATTTAATCTTTGAGAAAATTGTGTTTTTACCATCATTCTGAGGGCCAATTGCATTTTTAACTTTGAATCTGTGTTTTTGTGTTTTTACCATCACTTTTTCGAAACGAAGATGCCGTTTACCATGAGTTTCACTCCACCGTTAGATGAAACAAATAAATGATCAAAAAAAGAAAAAGAAACGCAGGATGACCAAACTGCCCCCAACTGAGTCGTCTCCCTCTCCTGTGACCTGTGCCGAGCCGAGCGCATCCCCTGTCCCAAACTCTCCATCTCCTCTGATTATGCGAAACTCTAACCCTAGAGCGGCGGATGGACGCGGGCACGAGACGAGGACGCGGCGCGGCGCGGCGGACGCGCGACTCGGGCGACGCGACCGCGCGACGCGAGTGCGGCAGGCGCGCGACGCGGCACTGGTGCGCAGCCAGGTGCCTTGTTGATTCGGCTAGTCTAATCAAGTTTCCTGCAGTTTCTTGACGCGGCCTCCGAATGCTTCTGGAGCCCTCGAATTCCAAGAGCCCAAGTTTTGTTGCAGGGTGGTGAAAGAAGGTGCCTTCTGTAATTTTGATTTTTGGTTACCTCCAGTTGATACTGGTTCGAAGATTTTTCTAATAGTAGACCGGGAAAGGAAAGTCAGTTTTGCTGCAAGAGCTGTTTGGGACTGCTACTGGCATTCAGTATTGTGTTGTCCGGTTGATGTGTTAGCAGCAAGCTCTTGTGCTCGGTGTATTCTGCTAACATTGTTGCGTGTGCTTGGTACATCATATAGCATGATCGTGGTAGAAGATTGTATGCTTATTTAGTTAGTTTACAGATGGGTTCTAATTATGTACTGGGATGTTTTCCAGGCAAATAGGATACCTATTTAGACATGCCATGGATTTGTGGATGTGGACATATAATAACTAGCCTACATTGTTCTTCCATGTCAAAATATGTGCTGGACATATGTCATCATGGTGAAATTATGGTGAAATGCTGCCAAAAATCTGTGAAAATTTGTGTCAAATTTCTGTCCAAATTTTGTTAAAATTTAAAATTTGTGGTAATATATTCGAATATGTTATATTTTTCCATTCGAAAACAGCAAAAAGCTTCAAATTCTGTTGTATATGACTTTCATGTCTAAAGTGATGGTAAAATCACGCAACTTGGTCTTTTCCCTCACTATTTAACACCGTCAAAGGGTTGCTAACAGACTCATGGTGGGATTTTTGCTCAGTTCAAAAACGTGATGGTAAAATCACAAAAATACATATTTGAAGGTAAAATCACAATGGCACAACAAAGTGATGGTAAAAATGCAATCGCCCCCTAATCTTTAATCAAGCGGCAAGACCAGTCCGTTCACCAGTGGTGCCAGGCTGCTTTACAACGGTGCCGTGGCCGTCTCGCCCACCTGGGAGCACGGGACGAGTGCGTCGTCTCGTGAGGCGACGAGAGGCCCGTCTCTCCGTGAAGGCGGGGTGATTTTTTGTAAAATTGCCAACATAGAGACTGGAAACAGACGCCCGTTGTACATGCTCTTAGGACACCAGCCTAGGATGCAGAAACAACACATTTATTTTTGCTCGTTAACCTTTAGTTCCATTTGGACAAAATTATTAGGTTTTCCATTTAGTTTTGTACACCGTACAATAAGTATTGATTGGCATGTGAGCTCTGTTTTCAATTTATGAGACTATCATCTCTGTTCAGTGATCACCCGGTTCATTATCCTCCCAGCAATTGCAAGGACTATGGATCAGAGAAGACTAATCTCTTCTTACTTATTATTTGTGATCTTCCACCGTCTGCGCTCCCCTGTCCTCTCTCTATATATATATAAATAAAAGAAAAAATTGGCGCCGACGCGTGGGATGTCGGAGCTGGAAAAGAAACTAACGTGATAAAAGTAAATGGAACAAAAGATAGACAAATGATCTTGTTCTCTTTATTATACTGTGAATGCCTATATTTATACATGTTGAAGGGACTCAATAAAAAGGTGTCTCTCTGTAGGGGTGCCTCTTCATGGAGTCTGTTCGTCAACAGACTCCTCAAATAGACTCCTCCAACTGGTCATACCGTTTGGTAACACTCCCCTTTGAACAGTTGGTCATCACCATACAGTGCGTCTCCTCCAAAAACCCCGTGGGAAAAATATGAGGAGACCTTGGTCTTTATACACTGCGTAAAAACTCCTTAAAACCCAGTGGGAAAATCAGGAGAAACTGATACAACATATCTGGTGTATCCTCAACAAGACTCATGAGAAAACCTCTGCGAAGGCAAAACTCATAGTTTGGAGAATATCTCATGTCATAGCTTATCACCTTAGAAAAACCCCCTTGGGGAAAATAGGTAATATGACATTCTGCTTGTATGACATTGCCTCGTTAGAACCTGTCATGAGAAAACTCATCTAGCAAAACTCATGCAGGGAAAAGAGTATAATGTGATCATATCTAGTGTATCCTCAACAAGACTCATGAGAAAACCTCTGCGAAGGCAAAACTCATAGTTTGGAGAATATCTCATGTCATAGCTTATCACCTTAGAAAAACCCCCTTGGGGAAAATAGGTAATATGACATTCTGCTTGTATGACATTGCCTCGTTAGAACCTGTCATGAGAAAACTCATCTAGCAAAACTCATGCAGGGAAAAGAGTATAATGTGATGCCTCGATTAGGTTATTTCAGGAGGACTCTCCCCCTGAACTTTGCAAAACTCTAAGTCTTCGCATACCAATGCCTCGAACACATTTATGAAATGAGTGAGTTGGTAGAGACTTAGTAAACAAATCAAATTATCATATGATTTGGTTTGCAAGATGTTTATCTCTCTCCGTTTTGTCAAAAGCTCATTAGGATAAACAATTTACTAGCAACATATCAATTGCTCTTATGTAACCAGTGCATCCATGCAATACAAGCATCATTATTTGTGTAGATAATAGCAATTGGTTCTCTGAAACCAATTCTCTCATTCTGGAAATCAATACATTATCGATGCATCAGAACGATGGGTGGAAGTAGCCTATGTAATCCGAAAAAATTCCTACTCAAAGGCTATATCACCACAAATCAGTCGGAGTACTAGCTTATGGGGATCAATCACGTAGCCTTTCCACATACCACTATGGTCATGTCTTGATAAACACAAACGATATCTTCTCCCGCACCCTCATGGTGTCGTAGGAGTAGCGCTCATTCCAAGTCATCTGCAAATGCAATACCAGGCCTGTTGCAATTCGCAAGATACACGAGCGCTTCAATGGCACTAAGATACATAACTCTAGATTCGGTATCTTTGTCAATCCAACGAATGAATGCATTTCAATTCATAATTCGTGATTGAATAACCAATAGTGTCCCCTAATATCAATCGGATATTAGTTGACTGATAGTAAACATTCCTTCAAGAATGTGCTCAAGTTGCAGACTTAAGCATGTTTGGTTTCCATTCATACCATTCATCTCTATTTCCGTCTAAAATGTTTGCATATATCATGCAATGTTCGGAGATGATATGAAATCAAAACTCTTCTGTAGAAGGAACTCAACTACTTAACCATAATCAACATAACTAGGAGAAACTCTTCTACGTATGGAACTCACTTGGTTCAATCACAATCGACATAACTACTCAAGTTATGGAGTGATGTTCATTATACACAATGTCTATTGCGATTTATATCTAGATTTGGAGTATAAAGTCCAACTCTGGGACAATACTTTCACAAATCTTTCCAATTCATCCTATCTCATCTATCATTGATTTCATTTGATCTGATCTGCCATTGATGTATATAGGAAAATAATTTCCACATGTTGGGTCTCTCCACGAACCCGTATGCTACAAGCCTTCTTCTTACTACCACCTCTGGTTCGACCAATTTGAGTACTGAGGCACTCAACCTAGGATTTTGGTCTCTAACCAGGCAAAGGTAATCTCATCAAGGTATGTCGACATTTTGTAGCCTTTCAATGTATCGATTCACTGGAACCAGTATTGTATGTGAAAATGTTATCTTTGTTAACTTTGTGGATTTTCCCAAATACAAAAGTTAGGATGTTCCTTTGACACAGCGCCTAAATTTGTGTACACAATTGGCTGGTCTTTTGGGTACTACTCAAAAACCCATAGGCCTTGGATAATACATATCCGCAAGGACAATGCTTCCAAGAAGCTATATCTTTGTCCATACTTCTCCCCCTCTTATTTTGACTTGAGAGTTGAGCGGTTTTTGCTTGGTCCTCCACTCTTTCTGGCACATTGATAGTGGGAATCTGATTTAAAGACACCTTTAGACAAGTAGATGCTCTGACAGATTATTTGCAAGAGAAATTAATCTCAATTGCAAAGATATTATTCCGAACAACTAGTTCAGAATCTTTAGTACGTGGATATGAGGACTCAATCTGAATGCATCTAGCATTCATTTCCATTCCTGGCATTCTATATGGTTAAATCTCCCCCTAATGCCTGGAATAATTGTCCTCTAGTATACAAGCATATAGGCAATAAATAAGTCTCTTCTGAGAGACTCGAGGTATTATTGAATTGACGGATAATAATACCTATGGATCCCCAATTTAATGTCTTTGACATATGCTCATGGGTGGTGATATCGTTATGTTGACAACATGCCCGATCCACGTACTAACTGCAACGGAGGGAGCCGTTTGATTGCAGCTATATGAATTGGATTATGTGGTGTGTAAAGCCGCATACTGCTAATTTATTAGCAAATTCAACTCAATATTAGTCATTTTCATGATTTCTTTCTCCCCGTGAGAAATTTCATGAACCATTTCAGGTATGGACATCTAGGACATAGTACCAAGCCTAAATTTCTGAAACCATATAGTTGTCACTGTCGGTAGGTAAATTCGGCGACTTTGTCCTATCGGATTCCTTCAATCCAATATTCAGGGTAATATGCTCATGTCGTAAGCAACTATCTCAGCAATTTCATGATTGTTGTGGTGCACACATGACAATTAGATGTATCTATCAACCATGAAATACCTAAACATTCCATACAATGGTTTCTTATATATTTTAAGGTAATAAGAGGACCTTAAAATTAATTTCCACTCACTAAATCTGAGGAAATTTCATGACCAATAGAATTGACAATAATTTTTCTCGTCATCCCATACATG
>LAPY01005435.1:11916-29612 GCA_000970635.1 Eragrostis tef | reverse complement strand
CAAAGTGCATATGGTTTGGAAAATCATTTGGATTAGATGTATTTATGTATCCCGCCTCTTTGCGCAGTATCTGCTTGCCATACCGGGACATGTGGGGTTTTATTCTTCATGACATAAGTTGCTTCCTGTTTACATATGTTGCTTCTAGTTAACATGTATCTTGTAAAAGTTAATGTGTATGTGCTTCATAATAGTTACTACCTTCAATTCTGTTATGTTTATGCCCAAAAGGTTTGTTTTGGTGCGCAAATATAAACATATGCCCTCTTTCGTTTAATGATCTACTAGTCTATTTTAGAAAGTTTGATTGCTTTGATGTATAGATGGCAAGTACTTGTGGCTAATGTTGTATTCACAATCAAGGCTGCAAACTGAATTCTATCTGAGCACTGAATGCTGGTGCCCTTTCTCTTAGCGCCATTTGAAATCTTAAACATGTTCTTCCCATTCGTAGTTCTATGTCATGTAGCTCGCAGGATTTAATCATCTGTATGTGTAAAGGGTAAGGACTAACAACTGTAGTTTGCTTTTTTTTTTAATTCATATTTAACTTGAAGCCCTACTATGGTGTGAACATGGAGGTGATTTCTGTTAATTGTTGAGCATGTAGTCTAATGTGTTATAGGATCAAATTGTAGAACGGTGCCCTGTCTTATTTGTTAGATGCTTCCACTTAAAAGTTTTCTGTGCATCTTGAGCGAGATATTCAGAATGTTAGTTAGCTTGCAGAAATAGCTCTCTTGAGAAAGCAGACCATCTTTCAATTAATGGATTGTTCATCCTTGTTGATTTTTGTAGTACCCCGCACACATTGTCATTGTGCTGTGTTGATTATTATCTCTGTAGTAAGGCAGTAGGCTTCCTAACCATTGACATTTTGTTCCAGACACACATGAGCATTTGTCTTTTTGATGTGTTTATGTCATGCATCAGAACATAATAGTATATTGCATACTCTTATAATGAAAGATTGCATAGATCATAAAACAAGATTACCATGGGATACAAACAGAAAAAAGGATTATTTCGATGAAAAGGTGATAGGTTGTTAAGTCAGTAACATAAAAAAGCATCCTGTTTCAAATGAAAAATCGTTTTGTGATATTAAAATCAGATGCTACATGATTTACTTTTAATAGACTGCATGTGCATTTGAGTTCTGATGTTATTACTATTTCCACTTATAGAGTGCAAAAGCAAGTGCCCTCGAACAAGTAGAAGGACAACAGCAACGAGGCGTGGGAACTCCAAAAATGCATTGCCCTCCTTTTACAATAACCTCCCACAGAATAGCTCTCGCAATGCATCTAGCAGGAGGAACAAGGACAACCAAGACAAGTTGGATACTGATATTTTTGAATCATACTTGGAGTATGTGCTGACTTCCTCTTTTTTTTTTATCTGTTTGTTGGTCTTCTCGAGAAATTTAGTCTTATTGCTGCCATATCATGTTTCACAGGGATCTTTGGAAGCGCATTGATGAAGACAAAAGGAGTTCTTATGCGTACTTTGATTCGTTATGGTTTAACATGTACTACAGGGGGCACAATAAACCAAATGTCCTTAAATGGATAAAGGCTAAGAGAATTTTTTCAAGACAATATGTTTTTGTTCCTATGGTTTGTTGGTAAGTTACTCCCCCTAAACCTGTGAAATTACTTACAATCCTTTTTGACGTAGAAAATCGCTTAATAAATTATCAGGTAAGTATGATATCTTTGTTTTGTTTTTCTGCAGTGGACACTGGAGACTCCTTGTCTTATGCCACTTTGATGAGACAGACTGCTCAGAAACTAAGAAAGGGCCACGCATGATAGTTCTGGATTCACTCAATTCAAGAGATCCGGCATTGCAGTCAGTCATCAGAAAGTATGCTCCCTTTATCCTCCAGTTTATCTCCATACTATGATACCAATATCAGTATGTTAATATGTATAAAATTTTTGATTTAGTATGGTTATGCCTGGTGAGCCTATCCATTCCAGTGGCTAAGGTTATTTTATAGCCGCAATAGGACAACACCAAATCCATGCTGCATGCCAAGATCATTTGATTCTTTCCGACAATAGTTAATCTTGACATATTTGGAATTTCTATGGTTGCCTCTATTTTGGCAGAAAGGACATTAATAGTTGAGTTCTGGACCTGATATGGTACATAACTAGTAGCACTGTAGTTTATGCCTAAATATCTTGAATTCACTAGCATTTCTTTGCTGGTATGCTAGATTCATTTTTGATATCTACAAGACCGAAGAGCGGGAAGAAAGCAAGCAGTTCATAAACAAAATTCGTCTGGAGTTTCCCAAGGTACTGTTTATGTCCATTCTTGTAAGTTATGGTAGCTTCTGAAATGTTGATTCTTATCCTAGACCTTAAAACTATGCAGGTGCCTCAGCAAAATGGTGACGAATGTGGGATATATGTTCTCTACTTCATCCAATGTTTTCTTCAGAATGAAAATCTTGCTGAAGTTCTTGGAAACAAAAGGCTGGAAGAAGATTTCAGCCAACTGGTGTGTCATGCATTTCCACCTTCAGATCCCTTTTGTCGTTGTTTCTTGCAAATGATTAATTAATTTGTTTTTATCTCCTTAGTTTGAAGATGGCTGGTTTAATCCAGAGGAACTAGAGAACTTCCGCAAGGATATCCATTCATTCCAAGAGTATGGTTGATCTGTTGTGTTCATTTTCTGTATTTTAGATTGAGATCTCAATGCTCTTTTCACACTTCTGCAGGAGTCAGAATAACAAGGCTGAAGAATAAGGCTAGATTTTAAGATGGCACCCAGTACATGATGCTAGTATGCCTATTATCTGAGTCAATTCACCTTCTCTTAATGTTGTACCTATTGCTGTCACTAATCAGTTTATTTCTATGTTTCTAGGTAACATATACAATATCTTAGTATATCCATATTGTTGAGTTTCATGTTACCTGGTGGCACACTATGAGGAAACTTGAAGATTGTTTGAGAAGAATCTGATGGAAATGCGGTTTATGCATTCAAGAGGGACATGGATAGTTGTCCAAGCATAGAGAAGCTTTGATGCTTAGCGCAAAGATCGGCATACTGACTCTAGAGACATTGCCTTCACTTGATGAAGTGGAGGTGCTATTATTTATCAAATCTAATTATTGAATCTTGTAATTGTAAATTATCATGAATTGCTAGGTAGGGTTTTTCCTCTTTTTTTTTATCTGTTTGTTGGTCTTCTCGAGAAATTTAGTCTTATTGCTGCCATATCATGTTTCACAGGGATCTTTGGAAGCGCATTGATGAAGACAAAAGGAGTTCTTATGCGTACTTTGATTCGTTATGGTTTAACATGTACTACAGGGGGCACAATAAACCAAATGTCCTTAAATGGATAAAGGCTAAGAGAATTTTTTCAAGACAATATGTTTTTGTTCCTATGGTTTGTAGGTAAGTTACTCCCCCTAAACCTGTGGAATTACTTAAAATCCTTTTTGACGTAGAGAATCGCTTAATAAATTATCAGGTAAGCATGCTATTTTTGTTTTGTTTTTCTGCAGTGGACACTGGAGACTCCTTGTCTTATGCCACTTTGATGAGACAGACTGCTCAGAAACTAAGAAAGGGCCACGCATGATAGTTCTGGATTCACTCAATACAAGAGATCCGGCATTGCAATCAGTCATCAGAAAGTATGCTCCCTTTATCCTCCAGTTTATCTCAATACTATGATACCAATATCAGTATGTTAGTATGTATAAATTTTTTGATTTAATATGGTTATGCCTGGTGAGCCTACCCATTCCAGTGGCTAATGTTATTTTATAGCCGCAATAGGATAACACCAAATCCATGTTGCATGCCAAGATCATTTGATCCTTTCCGACAATAGTTAATCTTGACAGATTTGGAATTTCTATGGTTGCCTCTATTTTGGCAGAAAGGACATTAATAGTTGAGTTCTGGACCTGATATGGTACATAACTAGTAGCACTGTAGTTTATGCCTAAATATATTGAATTCACTTTTATTTGCTGGTATGCTAGGTTCATTTTTGATATCTACAAGACTGAAGAGCGGGAAGAAAGCAAGCAGTTCATAAACAAAATTCGTCTGGAGTTTCCCAAGGTACTGTTTATGTCCATTCTTGTAAGTTATGGTAGCTTCTGAAATGTTGATTCTTATCCTAGACCTTAAAACTATGCAGGTGCCTCAGCAAAATGGTGACGAATGTGGGATATATGTTCTCTACTTCATCCAATGTTTTCTTCAGAATGAAAATCTTGCTGAAGTTCTTGGAAACAAAAGGCTGGAAGAAGATTTCAGCGAACTGGTGTGTGATGCATTTCCACCTTCAGTCCCTTTTATTGTTGTTTCTTGCAAATGATTAATTAATTTGTTTTTATCTCCTTAGTTTGAAGATGGCTGGTTTAATCCAGAGGAACTAGAGAACTTCCGCAAGGATATCCATTCATTCCAAGAGTATGGTTGATCTGTTGTGTTCATTTTCTGTATTTTAGATTGAGATCTCAATGCTCTTTTCACACTTCTGCAGGAGTCAGAATAACAAGGCTGAAGAATAAGGCTAGATTTTAAGATGGCACCCAGTACATGATGCTAGTATGCCTATTATCTGAGTCAATTCACCTTCTCTTAATGTTGTACCTATTGCTGTCACTAATCAGTTTATTTCTATGTTTCTCTAGGTAACATATACAATATCTTAGTATATCCATATTGTTGAGTTTCATGTTACCTGGTGGCACACTATGAGGAAATTTGAAGATTGTTTGAGAAGAATCTGATGGAAATGCGGTTTATGCATTCAAGAGGGACATGGATAGTTGTCCAAGCATAGAGAAGCTTTGATGCTTAGCGCAAAGATCGGCATACTGACTCTAGAGACATTGCCTTCACTTGATGAAGTGGAGGTGCTATTATTTATCAAATCTAATTATTGAATGTTGTAATTGTAAATTATCATGAATTGCTAGGTAGGGTTTTACCTTCACCCTTTGAGTAGATACTACCTGCGGTGCATACATACCATGTAATGATTTGTGTATTCACATTAGAGACATCATATTTGCCCCTTCCGGGTTATACTATTGCAACTTTGTACTTATGCTTAGCGCAAAGATCGGCATACTGACTCTAGAGACATTGCCTTCACTTGATGAAGTGGAGGTGCTATTATTTATCAAATCTAATTATTGAATGTTGTAATTGTAAATTATCATGAATTGCTAGGTAGGGTTTTTACCTTCACCCTTTCGAGTACATACTACCTGGGGTGCATGCATACCATGTAATGATTCGTGTATTCACATTAGAGACATCATATTTGCCCCTTCCGGGTTATACTATTGCAACTTTGTACTTATGCTTAGCGCAAAGATCGGCATACTGACTCTAGAGACATTGCCTTCACTTGATGAAGTGGAGGTGCTATTATTTATCAAATCTAATTATTGAATCTTGTAATTGTAAATTATCATGAATTGCTAGGTAGGGTTTTTACCTTCACCCTTTGAGTAGATACTACCTGCGGTGCATACATACCATGTAATGATTTGTGTATTCACATTAGAGACATCATATTTGCCCCTTCCGGGTTATACTATTGCAACTTTGTACTTGATGCACTGAAATGGTTTCTATTTAATTAGCAGCATATTTTGTTGTTCAGAACATTGTGTGCGGCTGCCAATTGCTGCCACGGCTCAGCCATCAGCTTGTTGCTGTCATGTTAGATGTTACAGATCAGGTGGCATACGTTGTGCGGTGGTGTCTAGTCTTGCCATTGTTCAGTTCCTTGGAAGAAAAAGAGAACACTACTACATGCTCTTTCGATGTCATTCCTTGAAAATTATTGTCAATGATTCGGTGGTCAAACCTGCCAGGACTCATAACAGTGACAACAAATCTTGACAATGAAGCTGTGACAACTCGGTTGTATGGTTGGAACACCCAGGCCCTGTTTATTTCAGCATAGTATCATGGTAAACTAACTTATTTATACTTGATTGTCTAAATGAGAAGCTCAAGAAAAATAAGTTGTGAGCAGTTTCACAGCCTGGATTATTGGAGGCTTATAATATTGATTTGAAAGTCAAAAGGCAAATAACTGAAATGAACTCGTCTTGATCAGCTTGTTGATTGTACTGAGACTCCTTGTCTTATGCCACTTTGATGAGACAGACTGCTCAGAAACTAAGAAAGGGCCACGCATGATAGTTCTGGATTCACTCAATACAAGAGATCCGGCATTGCAATCAGTCATCAGAAAGTATGCTCCCTTTATCCTCCAGTTTATCTCAATACTATGATACCAATATCAGTATGTTAGTATGTATAAATTTTTTGATTTAATATGGTTATGCCTGGTGAGCCTACCCATTCCAGTGGCTAATGTTATTTTATAGCCGCAATAGGATAACACCAAATCCATGTTGCATGCCAAGATCATTTGATCCTTTCCGACAATAGTTAATCTTGACAGATTTGGAATTTCTATGGTTGCCTCTATTTTGGCAGAAAGGACATTAATAGTTGAGTTCTGGACCTGATATGGTACATAACTAGTAGCACTGTAGTTTATGCCTAAATATATTGAATTCACTTTTATTTGCTGGTATGCTAGGTTCATTTTTGATATCTACAAGACTGAAGAGCGGGAAGAAAGCAAGCAGTTCATAAACAAAATTCGTCTGGAGTTTCCCAAGGTACTGTTTGTGTTCATTCTTCGCAAGTTATGTTAGCTTCTGAAATGTTCGTTTCTTATCCTAGACCTTGAAACTATGCAGGTGCCTCAGCAAAATGGTGACGAATGTGGGATATATGTTCTCTACTTCATCCAATGTTTTCTTCAGAATGAAAATCTTGCTGAAGTTCTTGGAAACAAAAGGCTGGAAGAAGATTTCAGCCAACTGGTGTGTCATGCATTTCCACCTTCAGATCCCTTTTGTCGTTGTTTCTTGCAAATGATTAATTAATTTGTTTTTATCTCCTTAGTTTGAAGATGGCTGGTTTAATCCAGAGGAACTAGAGAACTTCCGCAAGGATATCCATTCATTCCAAGAGTATGGTTGACCTGTTGTGTTCATTTTCTGTATTTTAGATTGAGATCTCAATGCTCTTTTCACACTTCTGCAGGAGTCAGAATAACAAGGCTGAAGAATAAGGCTAGATTTTAAGATGGCACCCAGTACATGATGCTAGTATGCCTATTATCTGAGTCAATTCACCTTCTCTTAATGTTGTACCTATTGCTGTCACTAATCAGTTTATTTCTATGTTTCTCTAGGTAACATATACAATATCTTAGTATATGCAAATTGTTGAATTTCATGTTACCTGGTGGCACACTATGAGGGATTCAAGAGGGACATGGATAGCTGTCCAAGCATAGAGCAGCTTTGATGCTTAGCGCAAAGATCGGCATACTGACTCTAGAGACATTGCCTTCACTTGATGAAGTGGAGGTGCTATTATTTATCAAATCTAATTATTGAATCTTGTAATTGTAAATTATCATGAATTGCTAGGTAGGGTTTTTACCTTCACCCTTTGAGTAGATACTACCTGCGGTGCATACATACCATGTAATGATTTGTGTATTCACATTAGAGACATCATATTTGCCCCTTCCGGGTTATACTATTGCAACTTTGTACTTGATGCACTGAAATGGTTTCTATTTAATTAGCAGCATATTTTGTTGTTCAGAACATTGTGTGCGGCTGCCAATTGCTGCCACGGCTCAGCCATCAGCTTGTTGCTGTCATGTTAGATGTTACAGATCAGGTGGCATACGTTGTGCGGTGGTGTCTAGTCTTGCCATTGTTCAGTTCCTTGGAAGAAAAAGAGAACACTACTACATGCTCTTTCGATGTCATTCCTTGAAAATTATTGTCAATGATTCGGTGGTCAAACCTGCCAGGACTCATAACAGTGACAACAAATCTTGACAATGAAGCTGTGACAACTCGGTTGTATGGTTGGAACACCCAGGCCCTGTTTATTTCAGCATAGTATCATGGTAAACTAACTTATTTATACTTGATTGTCTAAATGAGAAGCTCAAGAAAAATAAGTTGTGAGCAGTTTCACAGCCTGGATTATTGGAGGCTTATAATATTGATTTGAAAGTCAAAAGGCAAATAACTGAAATGAACTCGTCTTGATCAGCTTGTTGATTGTACTGGCCTTCTTGTTTTAGTTTGAAGCAAATAGCTAACTTATAATAATTCTAACTGAAACGCTAGTAGGGATGATGCAAGCTGTTATCCAGGGTTGGAATGGAGGTGCTGGAGCGTAGCCAAAGGTGCCGTGCTTCTCAAGGAGAAATGATTTGGCGTTCACTTGGAAATACTCCTGCATAGCCCAGGAGATTATCCATTCAAATAGTATCTGACAAACGTGACCAGGGTTGGAATGGAGGTGCTGGAGCGTAGCCAAAGGTGCCGTGCTTCTCAAGGAGAAATGATTTGGCGTTCACTTGGAAATACTCCTGCATAGCCCAGGAGATTATCCATTCAAATAGTATCTGACAAACGTGACCAGGGTTGGAATGGAGGTGCTGGAGCGTAGCCAAAGGTGCCGTGCTTCTCAAGGAGAAATGATTTGGCGTTCACTTGGAAATACTCCTGCATAGCCCAGGAGATTATCCATTCAAATAGTATCTGACAAACGTGACCAGGGTTGGAATGGAGGTGCTGGAGCGTAGCCAAAGGTGCCGTGCTTCTCAAGGAGAAATGATTTGGCGTTCACTTGGAAATACTCCTGCATAGCCCAGGAGATTATCCATTTAAGAGCCAATCGCATCAACTAAATAGTGAAAGTGCATCTAGGCCCCTAATCATGTGTTTTGTGTGATTGACGTCAAAAGCGATCAAAAGGACTAATATTTGCATTGAGATTTTATTCAGCTAAGTCCTAACATGGAGTATCAAAAGGTTTCAATACTACAATTCTTCTTTATGTTGAAAAGAACGGCATCAAGTGCTCAATGGACGAAGATTACACTCTTTTATATTTTTATTGAGTTTAGGAATGCCGTACGAAGAGGGATGTTAATCATGTGTCTACTGATGTCACAAGAGATTTTGTTTGAACGAAAACCAACCAAATTTGAGCATGAGAGAATAACTAAAACTTTCAGTCACAGTTAGCTCCTATCAGACTATCCGACACCATGCCGGAGTATCCGACCCTGCTCAGGAGCTTGAAAGAAGAACCAAAACTCCAGTTACAATTAGCTACTATCGGACTATCCGACACCACGACAGAGTGTCCGGCCCTGCTCAGAAGCTCCCCATCGGATTGTCTGACTCCATGTCAGAGTGTCCGATGGAAAGGAAAATTTCTCTGAGCCTAAGTGTCTGTCGAAACCAGCAGCGCAACGGTTTGATTTTTGAGAGCGTCTATATATACCCATCCACTTTCAACGAATCTCTCTCTCGTCTCCACTCACAAGAACACGACCAAAGCTTTCCTCTTTCACGCTCTACTCATTCCCAAGCCTAAGATTTGTGTGATTCACTCAAAGGATCGTGTGTGAGAACAAGAGATTCATGTTGAGAGCAAGTAACCCCACTCTTGAGCTTCTTGTGGCATCATTCTCACTTGGTTTTATTTGTTACTTTTGGAGCTTTGTGCTCTTAGATGGCTAGAGGTTGTCCGGGAGCTCTTAATTCGTGTGGTGAAGCTCCGGGAAGTTTGTATTACCCATTCTCGCAAGGGATTTGCTAGTGAACAACTCAAACCGGTCTTGGTGACCATTTGAGTGAGGTTTAGGGTTGAGAGCAACCCGGTCCTTTGTGGACTCCTCAACGGAGACGTAGGACACTTTGTGGGCTTGAACTTTGTGAACAAATCTTGTGTCAATTGTCTTTAATTTCGTTTGTTCTTATTGTTCATACTTTTTCTTGTTCATATTGCTTATATTCATTATATTGCCTCGATCTACGCATCTACTTGTTTCCTTTCGCAATTGTTGTCTAGATTCACTTACTAGCATCTATACACGTATTTTGATTCAAGTAGAATTGCTAAAATCTTTTTAGTTTTCAAATTTCACAAGTTTAATTTCTGTTTCGAACTTTCCGACACAGTACCGGATACTCCGGTATTCCCAGGTCCGGAGTATCTGACAGTGTGCCGGACTATCCGGTAGAACTAACAGTTTGAATTAGTCTTAATTCACAAAAGTTTTTACCCCCTCCCCCCTCTAGGCAATTTTCACCTTGTGGATGTCTAACCTATCTGTATTTTCGTTTTTTTGGTTTAGGATGATTTTCATGATTGGTTGCACGGCCCGTGCAGATGATAGCCGAAGTTTCTAACATGCAAAACGCCAGTTGATCTGCACAAGAGCCCAAAAAAGGTCCGTTGTCAATCTGTAACAATCGCTTTCCTCAAGCAGATGCAGAAAAGAAAAATATGTGTATTCAGGCATGTATAGGAATATTATCAAACATTTTTTTAAAAATCATTATTCTCAAAATCATTATTATCAGACTTTAATGGTCATAGACAAACCTTTGTTCCACAAATTATGAGAGGCAATTTTTTCTTCCCGCCGCTAATGGTCCACCCTAAATTAGATCAAAACACTATTTTATGGCCATGCATTTGGGGCTACAAAACACATTAATTTTATTGGAAAAAAAAGGAATGGGACTCCATTTCTTTCCTTGCTGGTAGCTACAAATGACAAAAGTTTATGAGGTAGAAAAAAGTTAGAGGTAGTTTTGTGGTGTTGTTGAAGATATATTTTTTTGATTTAATGAGAGTTTATGGAGCTTTTTTAAAGATACTCTAAGAGTTCCAGCATAAATATAAGATAAAAACAAGGTGTAAAGACAGAAAAGAAATATAAGACACTAATAACCATTGTATTTTGACCATTCTATATGCTCGATCTTAGAGGAATGAGTTGTAGAACACTCTACTTCTACCCCATGGCTTCTGGACCACACACAAGGACAAAACAACTGCACACGGCACACCAATGCACAGAATATGCCTTGACTCAGAAATGGCCTATGGGATATATTACTACGAATGAGAATTTTATAACACCTTTATTCATTGCTCCGTCTCAAAAAGAAGTCGTTTTAGACATCTGTACGTAACTTTGACTGGTACTTTTTCTTACAAAATATAGTTAAAGTGTTTATGAAACTATAATTCAATACAAATCTACTCATACCTAAGGCAGCTGTGCTTCTCACATGCGCCATTGACTCAACCAACTTTTACCACAATCGTGATTATAGTACCCAAAAATTGTGACGCCTGGCAATCGTGGCAGGACAAAAGATAACCACAATTTTATTTTTTGCCGGAGAGTAGTTTCTCGCGGCAGGTAAGTATGGTTATCTTTTCTCACGAACCAAAAAAAAGCTATACACCATTGATGAAAAAATGTTCTCAAACTGCCATGTTTTTTTTTTTAATCGCTGCTCGGTGTCCAAGGATCATTCTTTGTTCCTCAGGCCCCAGGGAACTTTGATAGCAGGTAGTGTTTCCTCGATTGGAAACATAGAACTGCCCCACATCTGGCAAGAAAAAAACGAGAAATTAGCATTGCTTAATTTATTACAGCTTGATTCCCTTTTTAAACAAAGTACTAGGGTATCTTTGAGATCAGCATGTGAGTAACCTTGCCCATTAGAGCTTTACTCCATTGGGCTCTGTGTATGGTGGTCCCTATAGATGTGAAAAGGAGCGACACATCATTTGCTCTCCATGCAGCAAACTGCAAAAGACACACTGAAAGAAAAGCTTCAGGAATCATTCGATTTCATTTTGCATGCACAGAGAATAAAAGTGAAATAAAGCTTCTTTCATGGATCAGTATCTCGATTGCAATAATGAGCCAATGCTAGGACTTGCTGCACTTGTTCTTATTGTCGCAGTCCATCTGATTGACAGGCCCTGGTTGTTCTTCGGTTGGAGGTGGCGCTTTCACGGAGCTAGGTCCATTTTACCCCAGAGGAGATGGTAGAGGTCTCAGATTGAACAAGAAGTCATGGAACAAAGGTAAGAGCTATCATCTTTTGTTCCATCCCATGCTTAAGTCATCAGAAGCTGTAGGGCTATCATATTTTAACTCCCAAGTAATCTATGTTGTTTTTAATTAAATTTTGCAGTGTCAAATCTTCTGTTTGTCGAATCACCGGCAGGAGTTGGGTGGTCCTATTCAAATACCTCATCAGACTACAAAACTGGAGATAAGCATACTGGTTAGCTGCTGTGATGTTGAGTGCATGGCATGGAAAAAAACTTCCTGAAATTGATTATCTGATTGCATGTCTGTTCTATGCAGCTGAAGACATGTACAGATTTTTGTTAGGCTGGTACGCAAAGTTTCCTGAGTACAGATCGAGAGCCCTTTTTCTTACTGGAGAGAGCTATGCAGGTGGGAAAGTATTGCAAGATATTTTTTACGACATAATTCATAGCTCTCTTCCTGATTATCTTCATGCGCATTTTTTGTATTATGTGGCCAGTGTTGTTAATTCATTAAAATGTAGGGCATTACATTCCACAACTCACTGATTTACTTCTCACCCATAACGAGAAATCAAAGGGTTTCAAATTCAATATCAAGGGAGTCGCTGTAAGTGCTCTAAATCTCAGACATCTCCTTCTTGAGTTAAACTTTTATTTATAATTTGACTCAAAGATTACCTTTAACAGATCGGAAATCCGCTCTTGAAGCTTGATAGGGATGTCCCTGCAACCTACGAGTACTTCTGGTCTCATGGCATGATCTCTGATGAAATATTTCTAGCAATCAGCCACAGTTGTAATTTCGAGGATTACACTTTTGATAGCCCCCACAATGAGAGCAAGTCATGCAACGACGCAATTGCAGAGGCGAATGGTATAGTTGGAGACTATGTGAACAATTATGATATTATCCTCGATGTCTGCTATCCATCAATTGTGATGCAGGAGCTACGGTTGCGAAAATATGTACGGTTTCTCCTCAAAGTACATATTATTCCATTGAAAGCATTTGATTCCTCCAATGTGATTGGTTCTGTTCATTGAATGCAGATAACGAAAATCAGTGTGGGAGTGGATGTTTGCATGACCTATGAGAGGTTTTTCTATTTCAACCTTCCAGAAGTGCAGGAAGCTCTGCATGCTAATAGGACGCATTTGCCTTACCACTGGAGCATGTGCAGTGAGTAAGTGTTTCCATTGCTACTTGTATCTACTCCCTCCGTTTTTAAATTGATGTTGTCGTTGACTTTTTGAGTTAAGTTTGACCATTCGTCTTATTCAAAATATTAGCTCAAATATGCAAAATTATAAGCTACATTTCAAATTTCTTTAGTGATAAAACAAATTATAACAAAATATTTGATAAATTTTAAACTTTTTTGAATTAGACGAACGGTCAAACGTAACTCAAAAAGTTAACGACAACATCAATTTAAAAACGGAGGTAGGTAGTACCAAATTATTCCTTCGATTCTTCATAGTTCAGATGCTTCTGTAATAACCTGTTTTTAGTTGTAGTAAAAGTCCAAACAGAGTTTCTTCTAATGAAATTTGTGTATCTTTCAAACTCACATGTACCGGAACTACAGCAATACGGATGGCAACATCAACATCTTGCCTATACTTCAAAGAATTGTGGAGCACAAGATACCACTTTGGGTATTCAGGTGGTGTAACTTTTTTCCTCCTGCACTTCACATAAATTTTTTTGATTCACGTAAAATATATACTGACAAGATCATTGAACACTACAGCGGCGATCAAGACTCTGTCGTGCCCCTCTTGGGCAGCCGTACCCTTGTGCGAGAGCTAGCCCACACCATGGGGTTGCATGTCACAGTCCCATACAGTAACTGGTTCCGCAAAGGCCAGGTATACTTTCTCTATCTTAGTACATGTTTCATTACAATAGAAAAAATATCTGATTTTTTTTTCTGAAAGAGAATTGCTGACCAATGAAACAATTGTGTGATTTAATTGAAGGTTGGAGGCTGGGTGACAGAGTATGGGAACTTTCTGACCTTTGCAACAGTGCGGGGCGCATCACACATGGTGCCTTTTGCGCAGCCCGACCGGGCTCTCGGGCTATTTCGATCAATTGTACTTGGACAGAGACTCCCAAACACAACCAATCCACCTATTGACTAAGTGTACCTAGAAAAGAAGCTAGAGATATAAACAAGTAGTTTAGTTTCTTCAAAAAAGAAGAAGTTTGCAATAGTAGATAGCTCATAAGGCTGTGTTGGATGATCAATAAGATTTTTATTCGATATAAAAGAATATAAAGTGATATTTCTAAGTCTTATGTTTATTGTCTTTAACTATTTATGAGGTTGCATTGCTGGAGTCTCGAAAACAGAGCTATTTGTGCGACCAACTAGTATATGTCGTTGTTGTTTGTGCGGACCTGTGGGGCACTCTGCAACAGAATTGTGTCTAGATATTCGTTCAAAGAAAAGAAATTATGTTGTGATAGTTCAGGTATGTCTTTAGCAAGCTCAACTTCTCCATTAGTCTGAACTCCAAGCAAATGGAAAGGATTTTGCTACTACTGAGGGAACAATTCGTCCCAAAAAATTAAAAAAAAAATTACTTTCCTATTCTTGGGCCTGTATTTTGCTACTGAGGGAAGAACTGTGGTGATATGCAGTGAAATCTTCCTTGTAACAATTTTACCTTCTCTATGCTGTATGTTGGACCCACTACCATGCAGCGCCGGCCCGCGGAGACAACTTCTGCGTGATCCGTGTGCTAACCCTGATGGTTCAGAAAGTAGAACTGCAAGCATCAGGTTTCCGGAGTAAACTAGTCAGGCTGATCAGCAATGGGCGACGCAAACAATTAATACAAATACAGTTGGCAGGTTAAATGATTAATAGATAACCCATCATGGAAGCTGCCCCAGTTGGAAACTTGGTGTCGCATTGTTTCCCAACGGCAAAAGAGAGAGCGACAATTGGAAAAGTATATTTGATACTCACGGAGCAGAGGATAAGATCAATGCTGGACGGTGGCAACAAAGTGCTTGATTCTCCAATCCGGATCTGTTAAAGCTTGGCAACTTTTGCATCCATTTTAATAAGGCCATACAACATATAGAGGAACTATAAATAACAACTAAAAAGTATGTCCAATCTCAGCACATAACATTGCGTCTTCATAAGGACCGCCACAGACGACTGGCAGACCAGTAACAGTGTGTGCAGCCAAACAGGAATTCCTTGAGAATAGCGTGTGATTGGTTCTGTTCATTGAATGTAGATAACGAAAATCAGTGTGGGAGTGGATGTTTGCATGACCTATGAAAGGTTTTTCTATTTCAACCTTCCCGAAGTGCAGGAAGCTCTGCATGCTAATAGGACGCATTTGCCTTATCACTGGAGCATGTGCAGTGAGTAAGTGTTTCTATTGCTACTTGTATCCACTAAATAAATTTATTATTCCTTCAATTCTTCATAGTTCCGATGCTTCTGTAATAACCTGTTTTAAGTTGTAGTAAAAGTCCAAACAGAGTTTCTTCTAATGAAATTTGTGTATCTTTCAAACTCACATGTACCGTTTGCATCATGTGCCAGTATATTGAACTACAGCAATACGGATGGCAACATCAACATCTTGCCTATACTTCAAAGAATTGTGGAGCACAAGATACCACTTTGGGTATTCAGGTGGTGTAACTTTTTTCCTCCTGCACTTCACATAAATTTTTTTGATTCACGTAAAATATATACTGACAAGATCATTGAACACTACAGCGGCGATCAAGACTCTGTCGTGCCCCTCTTGGGCAGCCGTACCCTTGTGCGAGAGCTAGCCCACACCATGGGGTTGCATGTCACAGTCCCATACAGTAACTGGTTCCGCAAAGGCCAGGTATACTTTTTCTATCTTAGTACATGTTTCATTACAACAGAAAAATATCTGATTGCTGACCAATGAAACAATTGTGTGATTTAATTCAAGGTTGGAGGCTGGGTGACAGAGTATGGGAACTTTCTGACCTTTGCAACAGTGCGGGGCGCATCACACATGGTGCCTTTTGCGCAGCCCGACCGGGCTCTCGGGCTATTTCGATCAATTGTACTTGGACAGAGACTCCCAAACACAACCAATCCGCCCATTGACTAAGTGTACCTAGAAAAGTAGCTAGAGATATAAACAAGTAGTTTAGTTTCTTCAAAACAGAAGAAGTTTGCAATAGTAGATAGCTCATAAGGCTGTGCTGGATGATCAATAAGATCTTTATTCGATATAAAAGAATATAAAGTGATATTTCTGTCTTATGTTTATTATCTTTAACTAATTTATGGGGTTGCATTGCTGGAAGCCTCAAAAACAGAGCTATTTGGGCGACCAACTAGTTTATGCCTTTGTCGTTTCTGCGGGCCTGTGAGATATTCGTTCAAAGAAAGAAATTATGTTGTGATAGTTCAGGTATGTCTTTAATAACCTCCACTTCTCCATTAGTCTGAACTCCAAGCCAATGGAACGGATTCATCCAAAAACACTTACTTATTCTTGGGCCTGTATTTTGCTACTTAGAGAACAATCGTCGTGATGTGCAGCGAAATCTTGCTTGTAACAATTTTACCTTCTCTATGCTGTATGTTGGGATCAACTACCATGCAGTGCCGGTCGGCGGAGACAACTACTGCATGCTCTGTGTGCAGTGTGCTAACCCTGATGGTTCAGAAAGTAGAGCTTCAAGCATCAGGTTTTCGGAGTCAGGCTGATCAGCATTGGGCGACGCAAACAATACAATTGGCAGGTTAAATGGTTAATAGAGAAGCCATCATGGAAGCTGCTCCAGTTGGAAGCTTTGTCGCATTGTTTCCCAACGGCAAAACAGAGAGCAACAACTGGAAAAGTATAGTATTTGATACTCACAGAGTAGAGGATAAGATCAATGCTGGACGGTGGCAACGAAGTACTTGATTCTCCAATCCGAAGCTGTTAAAGCTTGGCAACTTTTGCATCCTTTTAGTAAGACCATACAACATATAGGAACTATAAAGAACAAATAAAAAGTATGTCTAAACTCAGCACAGAAATTGCGTCTTCATTGGGATTGCCACAGACGACTGGCAGACCAGTAAGAGTTTGTATAAATATTAAAATGTGTTTGCAGCCAAACAGGAATTATATTCCTTGAATAGCGAGGAATGCTACTTTGGTAGACGGCATGAGAAGCTTGTTCCCTTCAGAGAAATCCAAAGGCACCCAACGTACGTGTGGATGCCTTCTTGATTGATGCAAAGATCTCGATTATTGAAAGTATGATGCATGAGTTCCGTTGTACAAGTGTACAAATCCACAGTATGTACAAAGGTGGGTATGCAACTGCAGCATACCGAACAAGTTGGGTATGTATTTTCCTCGCAAAACAAAAAAGAGGGTATGTATTTGCATGTCTGATTCGTACTAAGAGAATTTGAAGAGCTATAGCAGCCTATATTTTTCCCTGGATCAGATTAGCCTATACTTTGAGTTCAGTATAATATCACCACACCAGCAAACATTGTGGGCATGTCCCAACAAAAAAAAAAATTGAAAAAACGAACATTTTGGGCACACAACCACGCTCTAACGGGATTGAAGGGCGCCATGGAAATAATGAAGGGTCCATACCTTATACTCCCTACGTCCCTAAATATAGGGTGTTCTGGGTTTGGTGAAAGCCAAATTTTATAAACTTTGAC
>LAPY01005434.1:16491-27756 GCA_000970635.1 Eragrostis tef | reverse complement strand
GTGGGGGGTGGGGGGAGGGTTACTTGTCAGGCAAATTTGGCAGTTAAAAAACATTGATCATCCCCTCAAGGAACTTAAAAAAACATTGTTATCATGATTCAATCTGTAGCAAAAGAAAATTTCCCCTACATAGAAAAGGTTGTTTGATACCAAGTAACATGATGTGCATTAGAAAGCATTAGGCTTCATCGTTTTAGTCAATCCACAGCATCATCCAAGGGTCTACAAGTAGAAAGAAAGGATGCTCAGTGATGGCAATCAGGTCCCAACGAGTAGAAAATTGCAAAAGCGACGAAAAAATTATGTATGCAACTTATGTCAAAGGGGAGACAAACAACCATACATGTAAGTAACACCGAGAAATAACATGCCAAGGATGACCAGAGAGTTTACAGTGCTATGCCAATTCTTTAGGGAACACGCTTGTCTCCTATGGCTTTCATGTTTGCACTGGAACCTGCAAGTTGCAACAAGGGGCACATAAACTTGGTGAATCTTCACAGCAACGAACTCAGAGAAAAGCTCCCCTCGCCGGTTGCATATAGATAAATTAAGAACATATGATAACTAGAGAACTTTAATAATTCAAATACGGAATATAATGTTGGTACACAGTCTATTTTGTTCAGATGAACTAACATATTCAGTGATTATTAGATCAAGATATTGATATCTAGGGAACATTGGGATTTGAGAGCAGAGCCCGGGTTTTGAGGGTGGTGGAATTGGGTCCTTTGTCTTTCCGCCCTAAAAAGCAATTAGGCCAAAAGTAACAATAGAATAGTACTCCTAACCACCTTCTTCCTCCCTTTTCTTCGTGATCTCACCACTTTTTATCATATGCAGCAGTATATGTACCTTACTTGCTCGCAGTCAGCAGTTCCATCCTTCCACTGTTTTTTTCTTATTCTTAATCACTACCGAGAAAGAGTAGCTTTACTTTTCATTATGTGTCTAAAGTGCTGGAAGAGACTTGCTAATCAAAGGTATTAGCAATTCACAAGCGGGAAGTGCATAATGACTAGCGCTGGTAAACTTAATGCTGGGGCAAGGGGACATAAAAAAGTTCCTCTCCAGCATTTTTATGAAGTTTAACGCAATACTAAATTGAATTTAAGAAAACAGCCATCATACTAATGTCCCATTGCAACGGGCCTCTAGCAGAGTTTGTTAGGTGGCTCTAGTAGCACTCCTCAGGTCCTAGGTCCTGGGTTCGACTCTCCGTGGGAGCGAATTTTAAGCTGGGGTTAAAAATATACCCTCATATGTCCCATGCCAAAACACGGGTCTAAATCCCGGCCCAGGTCGTCTCACACGGGGCCACTATGTAAGGGTGGGGCAGGGTTTCGGGGGTTTTCTCGATTTGCGTGAGAAGGTAGTGGTTTTCTCAATAAAAAAGGAAGGTGTCTTGGATGAATGCCATTGAGTAATATGGTGAAGCTCAAATCTAAAAAGGTACAGTTTTCTAATTCTAATATTGGTAATATTTGATAGTAATAGAGACAAACTGCACAGCAAACTAAATCGGAAACACACGATTAATGAACCAAGCTTATATCACTTTGCCTGGTGAAAAGAGATGCGCAAATAATAAATATTTGCCACCACCCACCTTAAACAATTAATAGAAACAGCAATCTAGAACAGAATGATATAACAAAGCTCACTCAAAGGCACCATGAAGCTTATGTTTTCTAGATGCTAAGAATAGTGAATATTTACTACATGTGCCAATGTTGAGTATAATTTTAATGCAATGCCAAATTGCAGTTCATGGTACAATTTAGTGATTGCATAGCTAGGGAGGAAAGGTAAACCCCATAAAAACAGTATGGTAGTGCTTAGATTACCACAGTGCTAAAGTAATCGCAGTTTGCTAAGTCCCAAATCAGAAATAACTGAGATGAAGTTAGCTTGTTTCTTCGATATTGTTGTCAACAAAGATATTAACTTCCGTATTACAAGCCTCTCGTAGATCCAATAATAACTACCTGAGTGTGGATTTGTGTCATGGGGTTCCTGCGTCCTCGTTAATAATTTTTGCATGTTACAGTGTTTCAAAAAATTCTCGAAAAACCATGTGTGTAGTACGCATAAACTTAATTGGGTATGCAAAATTTCAGCATCGAATCCATCCTATGTCGAGAACTGGCATTGTTCATCATCTACAAACAGTACCACTTGCATTTTTTTTTAATCTGAAAATCAAAGATGATTTAGAAAATGATCTTTGTAGGTTCAAGTAACTCAATGTGTTCTACATTTGTGAGTTTTTATAAAGTTTTGTAAAACTTGTAACATGTAAAATTATCACATTAACCCCAGACCACCAATGGATTTCCCAACCAACTGTATTTAGTACGAATACCTTCAGGTAAGTAAATATACTGTCCTCGAAGGACCACAAGTCAGATACACCGACTCTTCCGCTGAAGAAGTTACACCTGGATCAGTGGTATCAATTTGGCAATTTATTGCACAGGTACTTAAAAGTTGTGCATAACAGATAATAGTTTAGCAAATTTCTATGTCTCGTGTGGTAAATTCTACTAACAGTTGCAAATGCAAATTAAAGGAGTAGCACAAACTGAAGGATAGTGCAATTTGATCCAATTCACTCCTCATCCTATGGCACAATAAATTAACATTTACCTCTGAGGGCACAGCGCTTAGGCAGGAATCACCGTAGCATCTCGTGTGGTAAATTCTACTAACAGTTGCAAATGCAAATTAAAGGAGTAGCACAAACTGAAGGATAGTGCAATTTGATCCAATTCACTCCTCATCCTATGGCACAATAAATAAACATTTACCTCTGAGGGCACAGCGCCTAGGTAGGAATCACCGTAGCGTCAGAGATATAAATATCTTAGCGGGTTTGATTCCATCCCAAACCAGCACCATGTTTGTTCATGGTAGGCTGTATAGGTTCCACAATACCCTTTCCGCTTTTCCCAAGGGCCTTTCCCTAGCACAGTTGAGAAGATGAAATAAATAAATGGAAACTCACATACTTATTCTGAAAATGCTGAAAAAGTTTGTTCTTGTTGTTCCATCCTTCAAAACAACAAAAGTATTGATTCTTAATTTCCCATGCTCTTGGTTTATCAAAAATATATTAAGAAGCACAACCGACACCTATTTAGAATGGGTCTGGTATTTGCATGGTGAGAGACTAGAGAGGGGAATGGTACTACCTTAGGACAAGATGCTTCATACTAATTTGAATTAAGGACCTTGTCCGAAAAAAGATAGAGGGACTAGCTACTATACTTGACACATGTACCTGACCCCCGGAATAAAGATTTGAGATACTTGTATGTCGGCAAAACTAAATACAGGTAAAATTTACAAAACATAATACATTTATTTCTTCCTCAATACTGCAAATATATCAAGGGCATTATTACCAGTATTCCAGAATGAAAACGTGTTGAGCAAGTCCAACAAATGCAGAAACAATAGACAAATCGACACATACCTCTTTCCAGCCCATACTCTCCATGATTCTCTTGGCAGAATGCAAACCACTGGAACGGAAATTCATATCTACCAATTCCATTGGACCCATGTCCTCACTTGATTCCTCGTATTCACCAGAATCGAATATGTTACTTCGCTTCTGTCCAGGCCCTATCCCCAAGCCACCATGTAGATTCCTTCGCTCGGCAGCTCTGTCCCTGTAAGCTTTTGTCTTGTGATCCTAAAAGTATAACAAGATTCTCAAAATGATTCTGCTGATACCAAGAACCTTAATACTGATGCTTTATGAGCGCATTTATAGGTGAGACATAGCGACAATAATGCTATGCTACTTTCTGAGAAAATATCAAATGGACATGAAATAATCTAACATTGTTCGTGCATTTTGATGCAACAACAAGAAGTTTAGCAAACCACAGGAATGTATGGTACTTAAAAGAGTTATAGAATACAAAGACACAGTAATTCAAAGCACTTTTCAGGTAACTTAAAGATTCATCTGTGATATTATGTCAAACAAAAATGGCAGCTTTTGATTTATAGAAAAAAATATACCCTTCAATGGAGTGCCTTAAGATGTTAAAAACATGGGTCATGTAAAATTTACACCGCACATGGATCAGCACGGAATTGGCAAATTAGGACATGATGTACATACGAAAATAACATTTCAATATGAAGTGTTGTAAGGCAAGAGTTGAGAAAACTATTTGTATCACATCAATATGTAGGGAAATGTCTAGTGAAGAGAAAATAACACACTGTCTATACAATCCACGTCATGTTTTTCAGGGCCTTACGGCTATTCATAAAGTCATCATGTTACGCAAGTAGTAGTGGGCAGGAAAGCATCCATGATCCCTCTATTTTTTTTCCCTTTCTTTTTTCTAAAAAAACTATAAATTTAGAACATACCCAATTCATCACGAAATGTCACAAAAATAGGATCTATAACTGCATATAAAGTCTATTTCTGGGTTCACTGTCAAGACAACAATTGTTCGCTAACAATTTGGTTCTACATTAGGAAATGACCATGATCAACATTAGTAATCCTAACCTTGCCGCTAGCAGTTGAGATACCACTTTCACTAGAAGATTCATCAGCAACTTCAGATTGACACTGTGCAATTGGCTGCTTATGCAAATCAATATCCGGGTTTGCATATATATCAGGAAACCCCCAGTCTTTTGTTGGATTGGACGAATCATATGTGGACAAAGAGGTCAAGTATTTTCGGCAAGGATTCCTTAGCCTGTACAGCTTCCCTGGTAATAAGACAAGTGAGTACTTACAAGCAATACAGCATTATCAGGTGTAAAAGTTGTATGCACCAGAAAGCAATTGGAGCTCTCTGAAAAATATGCTCTTCTCAAGATCAGGGGCAAAGAGGACAATCTGTACTGTTCAAGCCTACATGATGATGCTTCAAAGTAAACAATTTGTGGGCATTATCTTCAACAAAATAAACAGCATTTCCTGTCTGTGAAACCTGTACAGTCTTACCTGTTGAAACACGTACGAGGTCAAGATGAACTTCACGCACAGGAGCAGTCCTTAGAAGACCACCACGAGCAGGCAGACAAGGATGAAGCTTGCTAGAACCCCTAGATAAGCATCCCACAAGCCTAGCCACGGGCTGACCTTTGCTAACAGGTTCTTGGACCATATCCCAATCCCACAGATCAATGGCTGGAAGCAATGGTATATCGTCATTTATTCTCTCCACTTGACCATACTGAGAGAGCCATTTCTCTTCCTCTGGGAAGGCATGAAACATAACCAACTATTAGTCAGACCTGGCATGGTAAAGGTGGTCAAGGACGAAATTATGAGCACATAATCATGATACCAATATGATATGTATCAGATCCCAGGGCTTGCTATAGGATTGATGGGTACTCAATGTCAAGTTAATACAAAAGAGAATGAAGGCAGTAATAGAGTGGCCCCTCACCTTCACTCAAAGTTTCATGCGCAGAAGTGGAATTCTTAGTTTCCATTTCATCTTCATTTTGTGGTAATGTAGCATCATTTGGAGAGGATGCATTGTCCGAGGACAAGTTGCCAACTGTCTCATTTCTGTCTTCCTCTGGTGATCATAAGTTCATTAGGACTGATGAAACAAACTTCATTTCTCCCAGTATAACAAAACAGACTGAAAATCCACACTAACCATTTGAGCACTGGTCTCCTAGTGACTTTTCAGCGTTGACCTCTATGTTTTTGTAGCCCGACAAATACAAATTGATCAGTGTTTCCGAAAGCTTAGCAGAAAAGAAAATCCAAAAATGCATGGAAGAAAATTATCAGATAAGAGCGATGTTCATAAATGAAACCATTCTGATGGCGGTCCCAGTGTCTCATTCTCATTGTCTGGTATAGCTGGTTCCTGCCCTGCTACTAAACATGAAAAACAATCACATTATTTTCCAATGATTTTTCCTTCAACCGAAGTGATTTAGATGCAACCCAGACGTCCTGTTAATCAGGACCAGACCTCCCTTAACCTCTTGTATACATATTTCAGGAACCTTTTATCGCAAATTTAGTACTGCTATGTCAAATGAGTAGTTTGAATTTATGGGTTACACGTTCTCAGAACTGACAGACACAAAAACAGAAGGTGAAGCAAGACATTCAAATTATAAACGACTTCTGAATTTGCAGCAAATTTGAGTAATGACACATACAAGAGCATTCCAGGACATCTTGGTTGGCTTCATCACACGGATGATGGGCTTTGGGGTCACTGCCCTGGGAAGTAAGGATGTAGAAGTGACATGAGACACCACTAAGCTGAGAAATTTGGGCGAGCTTGATTCCTAATTACCAGATCTGTCGTCAATGGCATGTAATTTCCATTCTCGTAGGTGTAATACTGCCCATCTCTGCTGCTGTAGTACCATCCAGCGACGGGGTCGTGGTAAAAACCAGTACTGGACATGATACATTCAAGTAAGTATGAAAGCATCTTTGACAACATAGAAATGGTCCTGATTAATATTGAGTTGAATGGAAAAAAAGAAAAGAAAAGAAAAGAAAAGAAACAATCTGCTGAACTGAAAAGGAAGTATTGACAGATAAGATCTTCGACATCCTTAATTATAACCTATGCAGAAGTTTGGTTGATTCAAGGAAGTGAAGAAAGAGAGCTCAGCTAAGTAACGAGCTATTTATGTGCAGTATTCTGTTTCTGTGGGAACTCAACTGCCACACAAGTAAGAACGAGGTGACCAATAATATCAGATTACATCCATTATCACCAAGCCCCTATATACCATGAAACTTATAGAAGGATGATTGCATTTGCTTGGTCAAAAAGGCCACCCAGAAGGTTATGATTATACCTTAAAGCACACTCCATGTGGTGACCAGAACAGTGCTAAACACAGAACCAACAGACTCGATCTCAAATGTTCTTCCAGTCAGTGTGTACGGAGCAAAGGACCAAAAAACCCCCCCCCCCCCCCCCCCCCCCCCCCAAAAAAAAAAAAACTCTATTACTTTTGCAGGCATGCAAAATTTCCAGGCCATAGCATATGCTAGTACGCGCTATATCAGACGCCCAAAACACTCCATCACATGAAATTCCGCAGACCACGGACCGGAGCATCGACCGTCAGCGACGCCCAATCTACGAAATACCAGAGCATGTCGCAAGAAACGAAACAGTTAGGTCACGACGCGGACCTGGCGTGGTAGTAAAGCTGGGAGTCGGCGTCGCCCCCCCCCGCCGCTCGCCGGACAAGATATACGACCGCCTCGCCGCTTCCGGTGCCTCGCCGCCGTCAGAATGGTTCGATGGGCCGGTGTAGAAGGGTAAGCTTAGCCCATTTGCATTTGTTATGATTCGGGCTCAAAAGTAGAGTTCAATGGGCCTTGCCTGTGGATGCAGAGCGGGCGACATTAAATGGGCTTCAAGTGTTTGGGCTTGATTAACTTTCAGCCTTCCCCTCTAACCAAATTGTACTGCACGTTCCATTCCATGCTTTACCCTTTTTTTTTTGAGGTGCATGCTTTACCGTTTACTCTGCTTAAAGAACAGAGCGGCCAAAGAACGTATGGCTCAATTTTCTTCCGTTGATTGGAAATCCACTCCGTGCGCTGGGAAGGAAAACTCGGTCGCACGTGGATTTTCGTGCGGTAGCTGCTAGATGCCCTCCTTGCTGTGTTGGTTTTCCGGTGCGCTTATGTACGTCGCTGTACGTAACGATCTCCAGTTTCCTCAGAGACAGGGCACCGCTTACCACCGAATACCATCTCCCATACACAATACTATTCAGGCGTACCACCGATCGAATGCCATCAGCCATGCACCACCATTCGAGCGACCTCTTACTCGCGTACAACTACATTGCAGCAGCGGGTTCTGAATCGATCGTGTCGAGAGGCACACGCGTACGGTGGCGCGGTGGATGGAGGGGCTCGCCGGCGATCGACGGGCGGTGCACGGGTGCAGACGTGCAGTGCGTGAGCGGCCTCCGGCCGTTGAACAGCGCACGAACGCACGGAGTCCGTGGCAGTAGTGCCCTTTGCACGAGGTCTCCAAGTCAAACACGGATCGAGCTTCTCGTAAAAAAAAAAAAACACGGATCGAGCGTCGAGCTATCCCTGTCCATCTGGCGTCCAGGAGCTTCTGGAGAGTGGGAGATCGAGTCGAGGCCAGGTCTCTGACCTCCCCATGGAGTCTCGAGAGTGTTCTAGACCTGGAGGAGTCGATCGGACCACCCGCCACCAGATCTTGGAGGCACCACCACTACACTGGCCTTTGCTCCGCTTGCTCCAGCTCCAGTCCTGTGGTCCTGGCGTGTTCCCCACCACCCAATTTTTGTTAGAGTCGCCGGGCGGTTGACGTGAGACGATGTCAATGCAAATTACTAATCCACGTGGCGCACTAGCGCGAGCGAGCGGATCGCATCCCTCCCGGCCGCTCGTTTTTATTTCAGGAATGGATGCAGCCAAACTGTGTATGCTAGCTGCCGGTCGATCGAACTTTCGGAGTGCGAGCGCAGTGCAACATTTTCACTCTTGTCAGTAGTGCACGCTCACAAGTGGCTGCCGATGCTGGTCGAACGATCGGAGCGAAAGCTGACGTTAACTATATACAGGAACACGCGATAGTATAAATTCGTGATGCCTCTGCATGGTACCTAGCTAAAGATAGTGTTCGAATCTCTTGGGAACGAAGGAACACGCGAGCCATGCAGCATCTGATTCGTGTTGCTTCTCATACGCCGGCCGTTATTGTCTGATCGATGCTCCCCCTCCGCTCCGGAGAGACCGGCAGAGGATCTTTCCTTTTTCTCGAAACTCCGGCGGAGGAAACACTCCACATATGGTGGTACTTTGACGATATGTGGAGCATATACGACGTGTACATGGATCAAGATGAATATGAATATCACTTTGTGACCTTGCACTTTCAACTTTAAGCAAGGAGACATTCCCGCGTACGTACGCCATGCATCTCCCGCCGTTCGTACGTCCACACTGGACACGTGCACTGCCGATAATGGACCTTCGCCACACTACCATTCTGGAGTACGTGCTTGACGACGATTGCCGTGCAAGGTTCCAAAACGTGGATCCATATCGCTCAAAGATGTGTGGATACCATACGTATATGTATATACCCTGCACGCGTGTTACACGCAAGTTTAGTTTGCTTTATTCGTGCCTCGTGTCGGTAAAATGATTTCACGGCCACAAAGCAGGTTACCGAAAACGATGGGAATATTGTTCAACTCGCCGCTTAGTTACCACTCCCTCCATTTATTTATTTTGTCTTGACGTCACGATGTCCTAATGAAATCATGTCCTAATGTAATCAATTCAAAGAAAGAGTGTACCTACGATGTACTCCCTCCTTCCATGCCTCCATTTGAACTATAACTCTTAATATGAAACGTGGAGAGAGTACCCACAGGTCTGCTTGATATATTTCTCATCAGAAACGAACCGAACTTTTGCAATGGAGCCGTCGGCGGCCCGAGTCGTGATGCACCTCTCGGAATAGACAAGGATCGATCAATCACTTCGAAAGCTTTTGATGCCGTGCGTCCGTCCTTCACCCCACTAGGGGTCACTGGTCAGCGCGTCAATGCGATCATGTGTGCACACCGGCCAATACAGCAAGCAGTACGTACTGCGCCGATAGCATCCTCTCAATTTTGTGGCAGGAAATGGTTCTGCTGCAAGCATTAGAATCAGTACACACGAATGACCTGATTATGATGCCTCGGCAAGAACGGTTTGTCAAGAGAATAAGAGAGATACATAACCACAAAAATATAAACGGTTGACAGTTCGTTACCTATCATCCGCTTAATTAACTGGTCCATGCATATATGGTGACATGCGCTGGTTTGAGGCGTACGTGGCCGTCGCATTCCATGTCATCATGTACCTACAACCCTCTGGACCGACGACGTACACCCATGCATGTCACGCGTCGGAGTAGCCACGTACGGGTACAGAAGAAGCTTGCCACGGCCGAGCCCCTTGTGCATCGATCGATCACCAACCTTACGGCATCACACGGTCATCGTGTCCTCCCCTAGCTTAGCTAGCTGGCTAGACGCTTCTTCCGTCCGCCCAGGTGTCCCTGCACGGCTGCACCCACGACGCCGCATGACTTCGTTCGCAAGGCATGCACATAGAGAAATCCAGGTCCGTTCGCACCGGCCATGAGAACGACCGGGGAGCATCGCCGGAGGACGCGGGCCGCCGGCCGCCGCGCGCACACACGTACTACGCGCGAAGCCGCTCGCGCCGCCCGGGCGTCGATCGAACGTAGTACGTGCCACACGGCCGACGAGGCCCCGCCCGGCCCCACTTATCCGCCGTGTCACGTTTCTGGATAGGGTTTTGACTGTGCAAAAATAACTGCAGCGCGACTTTTTGATCTTGTTGTACGGGTCGCTGTCGAGACTCGATCTAGGCAGTCGCGTCGGTGCGCGTAAAAAATACCACAGGGTCAAATCACACGGTTTGGGTCGCGCACGGCGGTACTCGAGCGCTCTGGGACGACGTACGCTCGCGCCACCCTGCACATACGTACGCTTCCGATTGGCCGCTTGACTCGGCGCGACGATCTCGCACCGCACCGGCCAAACCGTCCCGACCTGCGCCGCTCGTGAAGTGTCGTGTCGCTATAGGCCCGGCCATCGGTTCCGTGTGGTCGATCGAGTCACCACGAGTACTAACAGTTTTTAACGACGGCTCACCAACCGACCGACCAGGTGCTAGCTGCCTCTATCTAGCGGAGCAGGAAGAACATCACCGGATATGGATCGCCCATACTTGAGGGCTTCTGGCTCGTCGCCACGTTAACGGTCGTTGAAAAGCTCTCCTGCGTACGCGCGTGGCCGCTCTGTGCACTGACAGCTCTCTCCACCGGTAAGGCTCTCCGCACTAGGACACGGTAAACTTTCTTGCAGTAAAATTTAGAGGAAGAAGGAGCCGCACCGGTCTCCTCTACAGTTTCCGCTATCGGAGTGGAAGGTGCGGCTTCCCCTACTTCTAGCAAAGCAGCAGAGTCCCGCTACGGCCGTGGGGCCCGCGCGCCCACGGCTTGCCGCGCTGCTTGCGGCGCGTCGAGGAGGAGGACGAGGCGGCGGTGCTCGGCTCGGAGGGGACATCGACCGCGAGAGGCGACGACCGCCGGCGGAGATCGAGAAGAGGCGAAGGAAGGGCCCGATCCGCCGCCGTCCGCGCCCGCGCCCGCGGCGAAGGAGCACGGCGAGGGAGCTGAGAGGCGACGGCGTGGCTGGAGCGTC
>LAPY01005433.1:10871-21331 GCA_000970635.1 Eragrostis tef | reverse complement strand
CCCCCCCCCCCCCCCCCCCCCCGCCCATTGCTGCACGCTGATCAGAAGCAGAACATCCCTCACCGGTCAATATCAGCTACAGTAACTCTGCTTCAGTCGAGATCCTGCGGAGCGTGCGTTTTTTTTTTCCCTGGTCATCTGCTGACTCTGCAAAAGGGTGCTATCTAGACTATCCCGTGCGAATCTCAATGACTTTCTGGCCGTTGAATAAAGATAGGGAGCTCTGGCTGTGCTGAGAAGATAGTTTTGCTGTCCCGGCGTCCGCGACGCGCGGCGCCAGGGACACGTCCGCCGCCCACATCCTTCATTGGGACGAGCGGGCTGGAGGCCGCGGCGCGCGCTGAGCGGCACGCAAAGTGGCGGCAGCTCGGGCCGTGCGTCGTGGTGCTGCCCTGTTCGCCTCATTTGCGTCGTACATTTTCCTTTCGTCGCTGGAGACGGCAGTGATGAGATGCATCAATCGTTCATTGGCTTGGCGAGCGGGGCACGAGCTGAGACGCGCTGCCGCGGCGGGACGACGACCTGAGGCGCGAGTCGCGAACTGCCTCTCCTGTTGGAGACGTCAAAGAGAAATGCTTCTTTTTTTTCCTGTACACATGATGCAAATAGACCTTTGCCTCTCCAAAGTGCCTGTCCATTGTTGGAGTTAGTCTTTACCAAGATCCATATGCAATGCAATCCATGGACGGCAGTCGGCAGCAGAAGCTGCGGGTGGCGGCTCAAGGACCGCCTCGCCCAGCTGCTCCGTCCGGCCAACTTCCTCCCGCTCACCGTGCAGCCTCTCCTCCTTCAGCACCATGGCGGCCTTCACAGCCACCCCGACCACCATTACCGCCATCACGAAATCGACCAGCACTACCGCCGCCAACTACACCACTGCCGCCTCCCTCTCTCGGAGCCCTTCTCCGCCGCGCTCAACTACTGGCTCCGTCGCCGGAGGGCGTGCGCAGCAGCAGCAGCATGGCGCGGGTTCCAATGATGGGAGTTCCTCCTCCTCTCGGCACCGCAATTCAAGAATGTCGGCGGCGGCGACAAGGGCGGAGTAACGCGTGCGCTCTAGTCCAACCCATACGGCTTCACCACCACCTCCGACTCCGGCGAAGATGACGAGACGGAGTCACGGAGACCTTCTTCTCCTCCAGAAGCCTCGTGTCCACCGACGACTCCTACGTCTTCTACACGTCCAAGTATCTCCCGCCATGTGCTGCCAAAAGCCACCGACACCGCCGCCATCAGAGGATGCCTCGACGGCAGCAGCGGCGCCCACCGGCAAGCTGCGTGGACAGGTGTGGTGGTAGCGGCGAAATGGAGCCTCTGATCGTGGTGGCGGCGGCGGCCGCAGAGGAGGAGGTGCGCAAGGGCGCTGAGTTACAGCCATATTTCTATAGGAAATTATAGACAGGACTACAGCCATTTGGCTCCTACCGACAAATCAACAAAGAGCTGGAGTACTTTCTTTTATTACGAGCAAGATTGTCCACAAAATTATCAGTAGTTTTACGGTGCCTCATATCAGTGATATAATATTAATGGTATGATGAAGGGCAGTGGAGTCATTTTCCTTTCGCCACTCCTTCCACAACGAACTCGGCCGTCGTTCCTGCAACTGCGATGCGCTCCCGCGTGCCAACTCGATGCTCTTGCAACACCCCGCAACAAACTCACCTGACGTTCCACTAGTCTCTGCTAGCACATTGCCGCCACACTTGATATCCCCCTCGCTTACCGTTCTAGCGCGTCCACCTTTGATCGCACTCAATCTTCCCCGCACTTGTAAGTACAGCGGGGGCACAGAGTTCAAATCGCAGGCGCCATGTGCCCTGGTTTCTCTTTGCCTTGCGCAATACAAGATTGTGACAATACACAGCTTGCACCGCGAATCGCCGGCTGCACCGGTTTCTCCATCGTCCATGACAGGGACATCTAGCCAGGGTCAACCGCAAAGAAAGATTGCTGCGGTCGATCAAACATCCCTTAGAGTCATAGGTCATCATAACCATCTCCGCGCGAGAGCGCGCCCAGCACGCCCACAGGGAATCGCGGGCCCACTTCCTACAAACGAGTTTCGTGTTTTGAAAAAGTCCAAATCTCCCAGACCGAGTCTCCGAGTGGTCTACCGATTACACCTTTACGATCGTTGAGATGAAATCTTCAAAAAAAGTCCCCACTTGACTCTATTATTTTACTTTCTAAAAAGATATAAAAATGATGAATCAAATATTAGGCGCTAAATGAAAAAAATTGTACAACAAAACAAAAAAGTTAGAGCAAAAAATGAAAAGTTAGACAACCAAACAGAGACGTTGAAACAAAAAAAATGTTGAACAACAAAATAAATGGAGAACAAAACGAAAACACTACAAGAAAAAAGGCCTTCTAAGAACATTTTTATAGATGCGCTTTTATAAACGTCAATACATCAGCACCTAAAGACGCTTTTTGCGACGGTATCAAGATCGTGTCAAATTTAACACGCTATTAGATACGCTTTACTCGTCAATAGCTGAACAAACATGTTTTTGACATGCTTTTGACGCTAGTAGCTCTGTAAAGATGCTTCTTGACACGCATTGACAAATTATATGATACTAGATGCGCTTTTATTCCGTTGGTATCCGATTTAAACACGTTTATGACGAGATATTGAGAACGCATCAAAGTGATACGATATTACCACGCTTTAAACATATGTAATCTTATCTAAGAACGCTTCTTGACACGCTATTTGGAATGCTAAAGACGCTAATGTATTTGGATAGCATGAGTTAAAAAAAATACATACTTACTCTAGTAAAAGTTGCACGTGAGATGAGTTGATTAAAGGAGTTTGTATGAAATAAAGAGGTCACAGGTTCAACTCCTACGAATTGCACGATTAATACTCGCTAAGAGCATGAGGGAACAATTTTTTTGCAATGTTCTAAATAGCAACACTTTAAAGCGTTGCTAAATTCATAGACACGTGATTGAGCGCAACTATAAAAGCGTGTATAGGTTTGTAGATACGTATATAGCGTCATTATAAATCGCGTTATATGTGCTAGACATGCTTTTAAAATACATCACTACAGGCATATGACACGGTCCGCGCGGATACGCTCCCGACAAAAACGTCTCTATATTCTAATAGACATGAAATAAACGTACCTACCGTGTAAATAAAGCGTATCTACAGGGGTGTTTTTCTTGTAGTGAAAGTTACAGAAACAATTAAAAAGTTGTACAACGAAACAGAAAGTTAAAGCACCAATTAAAAAAGTTTATATTTTTTATCAAAACATAAGCAAGTGGGGTCTAGTTTTGAAGATCTCATCATGAAGAGCACAATAGTAAAATCGGATTTTTATTTGGGTCTATGGTTTGTCGTGTATGACTATTTTAGTTGGGGAGTTGATGACATCATCGCGGTCTCCACTCCCACAGCACATAGCTCACCGTTCCGACACAACCTTGATCTTCCCAAATGAAGTATTGACCGCAAGTATGAGAAGTTGTGGTGACCGCAGAATAGAGAAAACCTCTGTGATGCCGTATGGCTTGCGGTTACAGTGTTGTAAAAATAAAATCGTCTTGAGTCTTTCAGTGTTCAAATGTACGACTTGTTACTCGATGGTTAGGGATTATTAACCTTTTTCCTTAGTCAAGCGAAATAACTACAAAGTTGCAATTTATTTTATTTTCTAAAATACCTTATTTTTATTTATACTGTTCAGAAATACTAGTGGTACCGCGGATGGGAGAGGAACCAATCTGGATCGTCAGATTGTAAATATTACGTATATACTAGCGGTATGGGTACCTTAAAGCTCCTCCGAGATTATTCAAGGTGCCTCGACGGAATTTACCTATTCACCTAATTTAACATTTATTCTAACGTGTATTTTGGGTACTATATTATACGCTGGTCATGTCTGGGGTTATCAGGAGCGGGAGGGAATGATCTCATACCAACCCTCCATACTGAAACGTTTTCTTCGTTTATACATATAAGGTACCTCTTGCCAAATATTAGTTACCACCCTTCTTCCACTGAGCACTATTTTAGTTTGAGGGCAACTATACCTGACTACCTGAGGAACACAATCTAATGGAACCCGATGAAGCAGCAAGATTAGCTATGAAATGGGAAGCTGGATTCTTGATACAGTATGTTGAGAATAGAAGGCATCAGGAATCGTTTCCTTTCAGGCTCTCTGGATGCGAGAAGATTGACACAAACGAATTGATGAACACTTTACGGATCTGGTGCAGCTCAAAGTGATTCTCTTGGTAACCACCAGTGTCATCACTCGAGCAAGATTCGAAACTGTGGTGGCCTTCTCCGGTGAGAATCAGCTAAGGAGACTGCAGAGAGAGAATAGGATCCATGGTCTTCTGTTTCCTGATCATCTGGGCCAATGCACCCACCCTTCGGATAGGATTCTTAGTGCGGTTGCCACCTTACTATCCGCCCTCTGCCGCATACCCAGATTACAGAGTGGTCACTGGCCAATTAGCTCGAAAAATAAACTCTTGTTAATGGATCCCTGCGCGTTTCTCACCACAGCTCCTAAAGCGTTCCTCACGAGTGTCTCTTGAAGCCAAGCAATTGTAGCATTGCTGAGCTTATCTTAGATTTGTGCACACAACGGAAAGTGTCAGCACAACAGAGAATCACCAGCCCGAGCCCATTCTCGTGTAACAGTGTAGTAGTATATGACATCGGAGGCATGTGCCGTGTGGAAATGTTATAATAATTTTCATGCAACGACGTAAACTAAATTATCACAGTATTGTTCTTCAATCGATGTTGTAAGGATGTATCATAATCTCTTTTTCGTTTTAAATATACGTATAAAGATAACTGTTTGAACCACAAAAATGTTGAGATTTTTTGTGCCGTAAGAGACATTCATTGTTCAAATAATTCTTCCTCTGATCACTATACCAGTGAAAGCTATCTCCAATTTTTTTTTTCTTGGAATACAGAGTAGAGTTGTATATCTTTGTATTATAGGGAAGAAAAGAAAAAGAGTGATCCGTACATAACCCCTCAAGCTGGGACCAAGGCTAGAGGGGAATTACACAAATACAAACCGAAGAAAAAGGGACCAAGCACTAGTTTACGAATGACCCAAGAAACTACAACCCACTGCTTAGGTTTTTGAAGATGTGAATTTAACATGTACAATGAGCTGATGATTGCTATAGGTCTTTTGCACAAAATGATATGCAAAAAAAGAAAATGAGGTTATGAAGGAGAGCAGTGCAGGAATACCTAACACCAACATCCCCTTATCGTATTGTGACTCTATATAAAAAGGACATCTCCATTTGTGTTGTCATTTCTCATGATATCGCTCAGCGTCAGTGATATCCTCCTAACTTGGCTATCCTCAAGCCAGTTATAGTTGCTAAGAAGTGAATACAGCAAAAAGTAAAAAGAGTTCAGAGAAAAGCAAGAGTACCACAAAGAAACATCCAGTTGGGTTTGGAAGCACGATAGATCCAATGGGTTGGGACTAGGAGGCATCAGGGATCGTACCCTCCCAAACCTGAATTGTAACGCTCAAAGAATATCTGTAATGGACCAGAACAGATGCTAAAAGAGCATATTTGCGCTTGTAGACTTTGCATCGCTCGTCAGAATCGTCCGACTGGTTCTCACATTAATTGTGAAGCATCGGCGACCAACATCTGTGACGGAAAACGTGAGTAATTCAACACATATAGGGGCTAGCCTGTCAAATGCAACAGATATATCGATATGACCCTAAGTGACTTTAAAAAAAAAGAGTTAATTTCACAAAACCACAACTATTTGGTCCCATGTTGCAAGGAACCACAACTTTTATAACAAGTTTCACCTACAACTTTTAGTTCGGGCCCACATGTCAGCCACACAAAAGTGCATAGGGCCAATAGAGGATGACAAGTGGGCCCAGGACCAAAACTTGTGGTTTTGTGCAACAAGTGGCACAAATAGTTGTGGTTTTGTGAAATTGGTTTCAAAAGTTGTAGTTCTTTGCGACATGGGACCAAATAGTTGTGCTTTCATGAAATTAACTCAAAAAAAAGACAAGTAATTTTATTGTCTAAGGAGTTGCATTAAATATTTTAACCAGGCATCAAGATGACTTCCTAAAACATAAGCTCAACGGCAGCGAAGATTAATTGTAGACCATGCGAGTTGATGCTGTAGTGACCCTATCATGCTAACAGAACTTAACTGAACAATGAGAAGCGACATAATCGGGACAGCTGTAATAGGACCGTTCCTTGTAGACGCCAGCAGGATATCAAGCGTAAATAAGACCAAGGGTAAGAGGCATAGGGGGTCTAGTGGAAATATTGTACTACAACAATAAGATGGAGGGAAAGAGAACCATTACGGGGCATTATGCTAGCATGAAGGATCAGCAAGTTGAGAGTTGAGGCAGCCCGTGGCATGGATGCCCCCCCGCCACCAAAAAGGCAGCCTCCCAACATGCATCACCTGGCCACGCTCGATGGGATTCAACGTCGACATAGGATCAGCCGAGTTACGAAACAAAGCCATCACCGACCCCGGCCATGCTAGATTTGCAATGCAGGGCAGACCTCGCCACCGGGGACAATGCACCAACGCACATCCCTTTCCGGGCAGTGAAAAAGCATGAGCGAAGGCGATGACGGCTTTGGGCTGTGGGAAATCAGGGCATACACCCTTAAGAACTAAAATAAATGACACATTGATTGAAACAGCTCTTTCTCAAATGTAATCCATTTTCAAAGGCTTAACTACTTTATATTGTAACAATATGCTTATGGCCATGGGAAAAACCACCATACCCCAAAAAAAAAACCACCATGTTTTATTTGATATTGTATCATCAGAGGCTACAGCCCGGATAAATACAGCAAAACATAGCACATAGAACCTTTGGCCCGATTTCACCCTTCTTTGTTGCTCTCCCCCGTCGAAAGCTCCTAATGCATCCATGGATAGTTTCTGTGATGTAATGAGACCGTTTGGGCGTGTCATGTGAGTGATGTAAGCTTTTCATGCAAGGATGGGACTTGCATCCTCTCAATTTCTATTATATTGGCATTTTTCTGTAGTAATTGCAAGGACGTGAATTACACATGCTCTCCTCTATGCTCGTTTCAGAGGGACAGAAAAATACAAATAACAGGTTGAAACATATATGAACGACGAGCCCTTATTAAAGCAAGATATGGTCATCCTTGACTAGGACCGAGCAAAAAATTTCATTCATTCCTCTCACCATACCAGTGGAACTTTCTATGACATTTAAAGATACATGGTTAATTATGAATCTGACCAATGGAACTAATGAATGCAGGATATCCTCTCTAGAACAATTGTGAGATCAATGGAGAGCAAATGCATGTGTACCCAGGATCAACATCTCTTTACTGAACCACAACCATTTTTCTCTTATAAAAGAGACACTATCATTTCGCGTTTCATTATTTCTCATTGTATCAATCAAATTCTATATTTACATGGGCATCGTAGGCGACCATGTTTCTCGCTTATTCTAATCAATCCTTGAGCTAGTTGACTAGTTGCTAGTAACTCAAGGAGAACACCACGCATACTGAACAGAGTCATCACGAAAAAAGATAGAGGAATGGCATCTAGAAACTCCCAGCCCAAGAAGCGTGATGTAGCAGGATGAGACTAGGAAGTCATCAGGAACTGTATCCCCTCAACACGGGTCGGCTGCATAGAACCAACAAAAAAGTTGATATCACTTAGAACCAGCAGCGGCGGTTCACCAAGCGTGTCTGGAACAGACCGGCCTTGATGAGCATATCGTGCTCCATGCACCAATGTCCCATTGGGCAGCTTGTCAAAAGACCCAAATGGTGTACTGAAGGAACATGAGCGAGGACGATGACTGCTTTGGGGATGTGGGAGGTTGGGGCTGGTAAAGATCAGGGATGTACACCACCTAATAACTAAGGGGGAGAAAAGGACACACTGATGGAACAAGCTCTTTCTCAAATACTATAAAGTGAAAACCCATTCAAAAGGGCTAACTATTTTTCATTTTAAAACAATGCTAATGGCTACGGGAAAAACAAACAGACCATGTCTATGAGTACCATATCATCGGGATATACCAACTGATGACACTGACAGAGTGACCCTTGATGATTTATTCTCTTAATTTCTATTGTACATTGGCATGTTTTTTTCTGTGGGGGTTGCAAGGATGTTAATTACACAGGCTCTCCTCCATGCTCGTTTCGGAGGGACGGAAAACATAGATAACAGTAATTTGTTGAAAGTTGAAACATATAAACGCCAAGCCCTTTTTAAAACAAGATGCAATCATCCTTAACTATGACCGAGAATAAAAAATCATTTCCCCCTCACCTTCTCTGACATTTCAAGATACCAGGTTATGTGACCAACGAAACTTATGAATGCAGTAGATCATTTCTAGAATAAGTGTGAGATCAAGGGAGAGAGCAAGTGCAAATGGACCCAGCATCAACATTTCTTTACTGAAGCACACCCCTTTCGCTTATAAAAGGGACATCATTGTTTCACGTTTCATTATTTCTCATTGTATCAATGAAATTCTATATTTACATAGGTATCCTCGTCTTCCAGTATCTAGCTTTATTCTGATCAATCCTTGAGCTAGTTAACTAGTTGCTAATATGTAAGGGAAAAAATTGACACAGTGATGGAAAGAGCTTCTTCCCAAATGCTAGAGTGTAAACTGCCCTAAAAATACTAAAGTGTAAACCCGCGGCGTGGGAGGTGCGCAAGGGCGCTGAGTTACAGCCATTTCTAGGAAATTATAGACAGGACTACAGCCATGCATTTGGCTCCTACCGACATAAGTATCAAGAAAGAGCACTTCCTTTTATTACGAGCAAGATTGTCCACGAGATTATTCATGGCGCCTTGGCGGAATTTACCCATTCACCTAATTTAACATTTATTCTAACGTGTATTTTCGGTATTATATTATACGCTGGTCATGTCTGGGGTTAGCAAGGGCAGGAATGCTCTCATACCAACCCATCCATACATATAGGGTACCTCTTGCCAAATTGCGTTATATCATGTACACGTACGTATGGTTACCACCTTTCTTCCAGTGACCACTATTTTTGTTTGAGGGCAACTAGTACCTTTTTTTTTTTGCGAGGAGAGGGCAACTAGCACCTGACTATCTGAGTAACACAAACTCATAGAACCCGATGAAGCAGCAAGATTAGCTATGAGATGGGAAGCTGGACTCTTGACACGGTATGTTGAGAATAGAAGGCATCAGGAATCGTATCTTTTCAGGCTCTCTGGATGCCATAAGATTGACTCGAACGAAATGATGAACAATTTGAGGAACTGGTGCAGCTCAAACTGATTATCTTAGTAACCACTGCTGTCATCGCTCGAGCAAGATTCGGAAAGGTGGTGGCCTTCTCCGGTGAGAATCAGTTAGGGGGATCGCAGAGAAAGAATAGGATCCATGGTGATGGTCTTGTATTTCCTGACCTGAGCCAAGGCGCCCACCTTTCGGATAGGATTCTTGTTATGGTTGCCACCTTACGATCCACCCTCTGCTGCATACCCAGATTACAGAGTGGTCACTGTCCAATTAGCTCGAAAAAAGAAACTCTTGTTATTAATGGATCCGTGCGCGTTCCTCGCCACAGCTCCTAAAGCCTTCCTCACGAGTCTCTTGAAGCCAAGCAATTGTAGCATTGCTGAGCCTATCTTAGATTTGTGCACGCAACGGAAAGTGTCAGCAAAACAGAGAATCACCTGCGGGAACCCATTCTCTTGTGTAACAACGGTGTAGTATATGACATCGGATCGGAGGCGTGTGCCGTGTGGAAATGTTATAATAATTTCATGCAACGACGTAAATTATGTCATCACAGTGTCGTTTTAGATACACGTACAAAGATAACTGTTTGAAGCACAGAAATGTTGAGATCTTTTGTACTGTAAGATACATTCATTGTTCAAGTCAACTTAGATCGATCAAATAATTTATTATTCTTCCTCTGATCATTATCCAGTGAAAGCTATCTCCAATTTTTCTCATGGAATGCGGAGAGCTGTATATCTTTATGTTATGGAGAAGAAAATAAATGAGTGGTCCATCCAACTCCTCAAGCTGGGACCAAGGCTAGAGAAGCATTACACAAATACAAACCAAAAAAAAAGACACGAACGACCCAAGAAACTACAACCGACTGCTTAGGTAATTGAAGATGTCAATTTCATGTGTAAAATGAGCTGATGAATGCTAAAGATCTTTTGCACAACAAGATATGCGAAAACAAGATATAGCAGTGCAGGAATACCTGACACCAACATCCCCTTATGTGACCCTATATAAAAATGACATTTCCATTCGTGTTGTCATTTATCATGATATCGCTCACACTACAACACAAACGCACTACAGCGGCGGACCGAAACCAACTATAGCGGCGGTTTCCCT
>LAPY01005428.1:1211-25696 GCA_000970635.1 Eragrostis tef | reverse complement strand
TAAAAATAAGTGTTCAAATTAAAATTGATAAAATATAAGTAGCGACATCATCGTGGTATGGCTAATATATATTTGATTGTCTAGACTAATATAAAATGGTAAAATATCAACGGTAATTTCCGGCTTAAAACAGAAATTGTCAAAAACGATCGGTAAAGTCTAAAATTGTTTTCATTTTTGTTTCCACCAAATATTTTCACTTTTGTTTCTATTTTCTCGGTATTTCATTTCCAGCTACTACGGTCGGGAGAAGTCGGAAACGAGCCCCGGTTGTCCGATAAATTCTGTTTTCTTTCATCCCTATATATTCCCATGGAACTTCCACTTATCTTCGTGGTTGTCACAAAAGCAGTTCAGCCATGGAGCACCCTAAGTTTTTTCTTTTTAAAAAAGGGCAGATATAAAGATATTCATCAGCTACATGCATATATATACCAGCTGCGTCAAAAAAAAACGCATTTAGAGGCCAGTTACTATAGAAGAACAACAGTACTTTTGACCAACTAACCTTTGTTGCACCACTAATAATTAGTTTGTGAAAGCTCGACATGGCAGCTCCTAAGCCGGTTATTTTGACATGTTGCAGGGATTCCAAAGCTATATTCCCACGAACTGTGAACCTATCTGTAAGTGCATCACAGATGCATGGACAACCTTTTGGTTCCGTAAAAGATATCTCAACGCTCAATGGTGTATAGCTTCACAGAAAAATAAAACGCTCAATGATATCAAGTGAGGACATATCATGAGCCGCGACGATATATTTTCCGCTACAAAGCCATCTTTCTTCTCATAGCAAAAACTGTTAAATAAAATAATGATCATAGGAGTATCTCGTAATGCAGAAAAGGCAGATACAATTCTACCTTGAACTAGTACATCTATGCTTGCTCTCTGTTGCGTAGCATGTCCAGACAAATACTTGTTCCACAAAATGCCAATGCCCCTGATAAGTGCAAGGCATCTTCATCAATTTCTGAAGAATGGTATTACTACTATCGACTTCTTTCCCTTTCTTTAGTATCAGAGCAGCCATGTCGATCTTCTTTTCGGTCTCACTTAGAGTCATGCATTTGATTGAATTTGAGCTCTCAAATAACAAACTCACAAGTTGCATGTCCTCGTCTCCTCCTGTAAAGCAGGTTATTATCACATCTTCCAGCATTTCCAATGCTATCTTCCCTTACTCATCTTCCAGATCATCACAAAAGCACCGTCGAATACCCTGGTATTATTTTCATAAAAAGGAGCAAACATAAAATATAGTCATCAAATAACTGCCGCAGAAAAATTATGCATTTGAGGATCACTTTACAATATAAAACATTAGTAGTTTTTACATACTTACCCTTCTTTTATCAGCAATTCTGACACACAAAGATTTCAAGCATGAGCACCTGCGGAGCAACGCCGCTATACTTGCCACGAGGTGGCGCTCTGGAAAGCCGAATGTCCAAACGACCATGCTCCCAAATTTAGGAAATTGCGCTACCACACCTTCCGTCGTTATATCAAAGAGGTCACCATTGTCGTCGACGTGAAAATTTTGAAGCGACACTTCAACGTGTTCAACCCCAGTGCACTTTGTTAGGAGTGATAACCCGGCGCCAGTGTCACGGCAGTACTTGCCGTGTATGTCTAGCTGGAGGTTATTGAGGCGGCGAACACTGGCCAGGTCATGTATATCCAAGTGCGTTCGTGGCCCCAGATGGGGTAAGAAGAAGCTGATGTCAAGCTCTTGCAGCCTCGGCGCCACGATCCTAGCCACCTTGTTGACGTCGGCAATTTGGTCTTGAAAGCACGAATGAAGTCGGACAACACGCAGGTTGGGGGCTGTAACGTCCAGCGTCCTTAGATCGCATATCCAGACAATCTCAAGATCTTCGAGAGCCTCAGATCGGAGCACCAGCTGGGGTAGTCCTCTGAGTCGCTGAATATGGAGTCGACGAAGACGAGGGCAGCAGGAGGATACAAAGTCATCGAGGGTGGTGCTTCCCGTGAATGAAAGCGACATGAGGCTGAGCTCTCTCAGCGCTTCGTACCTTGCTGCCAAGGCGGAGGGGAGTTGGAACCTGCGGCCCCAAAGAGAAAGCGATATGGATGTCGTCCTGCCATGGCTGGGCAACACCACGGCGGCCATCTGATCTATCGTACGTGCTGTGAGATGAACTCTCGCAGATGTGGCAACGTGTTGCGTAGCGTAGCGGAGCCACTCGTCGATCTTCTCCGCCAAGACGTCGCCCTGTTTTGAGATGTGGATCCGGAGAGAATCCATGTCGGCGTCGCCGCGCTGAGATAGCGCCCAGTCCACGAAACCGGCCAAGTGGGATGGTCCGGTGTGATTTTTCAGATGGCGGTCGTAAAACGAGAGATTCTTGGCATGAACCCACACGTGCCGCCATCGCCGCGAGAGCACGGCCGTTCTCGTGACGTCGCGCGCGTCGCCCAGGAAGGAGAGGATCTCGTGCAGCAAATCGTCGGGGAGGGCGCTGATCCGATCGAGAGGGACGGCCTGGCCATCCATGATCGATCGCACGCACGTCTGCGAAAGAATACTCTATGGATTGTTCGTGTATCTCTTAAATCAACAGGAGACTTCCTGTCAAAAGAGATCAATAAAAGAGTTCGTATATGATTGAGAAAAATCCGGAGTCCAGGCTAGCTACGAGACGAGACGAGACGAACCGCACGGTAGAATTCCATGTTCCCAACTAGTTAAACTGTAATTTGGTAGGTAATGAGTAAAATATTACTTTCCACCTGCATCGTTCGTCAACATTAATGGTTTTTTTCTTCCTAGATTTGGTAATAAGGTTTTCATGAAAAATAAAAATCACATTCTGATATTTCTGTAAACCAACACATTTCTTCAAAACTAAAAGCTTCACCTAGCCTTGAAGAACAATCTGCTTGGCTTGCCTTTGGCATCAAATTGTATGATTTCGCTCTTGTGTAGATTCGCTGACATATAAAACTGAAAAAAGAATGTGGTAATTTATATGTAGTTTCTTTTAGAACGGTAATTTAAAGTTGAGGCCATTTGCTCATTGCTATTCTGCATTACAGATGCTCTGTTCCGAACAGTGGATACATACACACATATGGCTTGAGATCGAGCAACAAATTTAGCATATGTGCCTACACCATTGTGCTCCATCAGATCTATGAACTTGTCAACGTAGAGCATCAGGGTCATTTTGATGTCTTTTGCATCTATCTGACTTTTCAAATGAAAATGGTAGCTAGTGCCTGGCCGCCCACCCTACCTGTACCTGATGCTTCATGCATCAGCAGTCTGATGAAGAACTGAACTCTGAAATCGTCTGAACCTGCAAAAATACTCTTGCAATTCCTGCTTCTATCACGCTAGCTTTCCGACCCAATCCCGCGTCATAAGCTTGCATCAGGAAACAAACAAGCAGCTAGCGCATCTCCCTGATCGCCATGGACGCTAGCTTTGCCCAGAGCACCAGACCAGAGCGAGGCGTACTTGAAGGCAACGCGGGCGACGATGAGGTCTCCTGTTTCCACCGGTGGGATCACCGCGATCCCGTCCTCCGCCGCGCTCCCGCGGTCCATCCGATCTGAGCCTCGGGCCTCCGCCATGGCGCTGTCCCGGTCCCGCCTCCCGCCCGCCCGCGCCTGCCGAGAGAGGACGATCCGACCCTCATCTGTACCGTAGGAATCGGATCGAACGGCCGCGAGGGACCCAAGGGGTGGTGGCTATTTCGAATAACGACCGTCCGGTCGTTGTTTCGAATAGCGTCCACCCCCTGTCTCCGCTAGAACGCCGCCGCCTAGACACGCCGCGGCTCGCCGGGGCACCTCTGCCTTCTGGGCGCCGTCGGATCCTCTATGCTTCGTTCCGAGCTTTCCGAAGCGCTCTCCGGCGAGCGGCATGGACGTGCGGGGGAAGCCGAGGCCATGCTGCTCTGTCCGTGCCCGAGCTGCAGCGCCTGAACTGGAGCTCGACTGGGGCTCGGAGTAACAATCAGTGTCGGATTCGAGACCACCATGCTCGTTCTACAAAAGCACCAACCAAATCACAGGCTCCGTCCGCCGATCGATCTCCCCAGCAAGGACACGCGCTTCTCCACCGGCGAGATCAGCGCGCTCGCGCCGGCGGCGAACGAGACGAGGATGACGGCTGACGGCGGCGAGTGCTTCGAGTTCGACGGCATGGCGTTCGCGGTCACGGAGAGCCTCGAGGTGGCCGAGGTCCTTGAGGGCGGCGTGGTTAGCAGGCTGGACAGCCAGAGATTCTTCGACGCGAGCAGCGGCACGATGGAGCACTTCGTGGACGTGGAAGGGAAAACCGAGGCCATGCTGCTGCTGGTGTCCGTGCGCGAGGACGAACGCCGCATCGTCAGTGTCCGGAGGCTTTCCTGAAGTGAAATATACAGAGGAATGTTGAGCTACTGTGATCAAGGCAATGGGAGCCAAAGATAGGGGCCCTGAAGCTGGAAAAAAGTCTTCTAGTTCGTAGTTCTATGTACGTGGCCAATCGAATTACAATGACTCGGCTATATTACTCTGGCACTAGCCAAACTATAGTTCATTTGAATAACAAAAAAGAAAACTCAACAACAGCAGTCTTTTACGATGCATGTACGTATGCGAGAACACTTCTTTGGAAGATCGTTCGTGGTATGACAACGTATTATAAAATGATTGAGGAAATTCAGACTCTAAACCAAGTACGAAAGGAAACGAACCCTTCTGGAGTTGGCCATGAACTTCTCGTTTTCGAAATTAATCTCATAGCATGAAGACTAGCTACGACTATCGAACTCCAGCTGTACGGCGGCGTATGGAGAACTTCTCGTCGGGAATATGGCCACAGTCCCGCGTCACGGCATCCCTAAGCCTCATCTTCGTTTCCACGACGCATCCCTACTGGGTTCTTGTTGTTCTTGAAGAGGTCATCAGGAATTTAAAACGGGGTTGCAATCTTTAAGGATCAGAGTTGATGATGGGGAAAAGTACAAAATAAAAGTATGTTACTCAGTGATATATTGGCAATTTCTCTATTGCACTTGTTATTTGATATTTTACAAAAATCTATTTCTACAATTTCATTTATAGCTAAAAGGAAAAATTAGAGTATTCTGCCGTATTCGACTATTTTTAGTGGATGGTCATACAAAAGAAACAAAGATTCAATATCCCACCTCTGTTGAATACTCTGGCCGATAGTTACCTTTTTGTTTTTGGAAACACTAACTGGACAATTGTTTTTTTTATCTTGATGCAGTTTTTTTTTGTTTTGCATTTGCTAGCTGTATGTGGAATCCTTTGTTGATAAATAACTAGATCCTAATTATAGTTGTTCTTATATTAGATCTAGTTTTATGGTGAAATGCAACTTAACATATTTGATTACTCCAATTCTAAAGAATAAATTATCAATTGATTCATTTTGGTTATCAGAATCACATTTACATCTCCTTGCTGAATTGTGCCTCAGGGTTGCACAATTTATCGTAAAATGTTATTTGAATATAGACACCAGGCCAAATTAAACGATATTTTTCCTAACTCCATATAGGTTTATCATCTAATAGAGATGAGTGTCCCATAACTCTTTACTACATGATATTGGCTAGCAGAACGTGATTTGTCTAGTAGAAACTGAAAATTGTCATTTAATTTCGGCTTAGTGTCCGCCGTAACTCTCCCAACTTCATATAGGTTTATCATCAGCTACTGCAAGAGATTTTGAGGGGAGAATGTCTGTCTCCTGATTGTCTTATAAGTTCTCATCTAACCATCTTGTAAATGACATGTTTCAGTTTCTGCTAGCCAAACTAATTGATATTTTGCCAAAAATTAAAAAGTCTAAAATTCCGTCACTTTAAATATGGACATGCGCATTTACAATATCCCTCCTGTCAGAAATTAGGTGGACAATGTTGAACCCTCTGCAGTATACAGAAAGCTACAGGGCCGGTTGTTTTCGACGCGTCGCCCTCTCCAGCCTGCCTGCCGGAGGCTCGCTGGTTGTGGTAGCACCCGGAGCTCGCTCAGGTCACCGATGGACTCGGGGGAGAAAAAGTCACCAGCAGCCGCAGCGTCGAGAACTGAGGATCAGCGACGATGACAGACGGGTGATCGCGGCCGGACAGTGCGTTGTGGCCGAGGTCCAGCAGAATAAGACTGCCGAGTATGTCGGGGAACGTGCCGGCGAGGCGGTTCTGGCCCGGATGGCATCATGGCAGAGGCGAGCTGGTTGCCATGCATGCATGGAGGTCGATCGAGCACGCGCATTGCAGGCCGGGCGGGAACGCAGTGTCGTCGGAGAGCGCGCCGAAGGAGCGCGAGGGACACGACGTGTTAGACATCGTCGCGTCGCGGTCGGGCACGCACTGAGATCAACGTACACTGATTTACGACGTGTCGTGCGGCGGAGCAAATTAAGCCACTCGATCGTTGACTTGCTCCGGCGATGTATACAGCCCTTTCCGGTGGTGATCCAAATCTTGAAAGACTCCATGTTGGCGTCGCCCCGCGGAGCTATCACCCAGTCTACGAAACCCAGAAAACGTGCCGCCATCTCCGCGAGAACACGGCCGTTCTCGTGACGTCGCGCGCGTCGCCCAGGATGGTGAGGATGACGTGCATCAAGTCGTCGGGGAGATCAGCGCTAATACGATCGAGATCGCCGGCGGGGCCGTCCATGATCGATCCTGTAATTATACGAAGTTATACGACATCCCTAAGCCTCATCTTTGTTTCAATTTCAACAACGCGTCCCTACTACTGGGTTCGTGTTCGCCGCGTCGGACCGGTTCTCCGTCAGAGATCAGAGACGTTGACTGCCACCTAAATGGCGTAAAAGGCTAACAGAACCTCCTATCTTTCCAGGTTCTTGATCGAATCATGGCACCTAAATGGCCTAAAAGTCTTTTCTGCTCTGCAGTGAAACATCTAAGCAGAATAGACGGAATCCCTTTTGACGCTATCTTCCCCGATCGTTACAGCATGATTTTATTCAAAAATATTTAGGTCGGCACCATATACACATAGAGATGGATCATCAAGTTCAGTTGTATCAGTAAAGTTATCAGCCTGTGAGATAACGTATGACCAACTGAAATTGAGTAGTCCATTGCTTAGAAGAACAGTCTCATGATAGACGGAGAAGAGCAAACGTACATGATATGCAGATAGACGAGCCAGGGGATGCACCGGGCCTCTAGACATGGTGGAATAAGCAATGTTCATCTCATTGATTAAAGAAGAGAACAGGAAAATAAAGAACAGAACAGAAAAAGTGCATGGAGTTAATACTACATATCATCTCTGTTTCGTATAGTTTTATCTAAAACAAAATCTATGTTTCGTATAGTAATTAAGAAATCCAATAGATGCACAACCCTTATTTCTAGATCTGCATTTATCCTGCAAACGTTGCCCTTTCTGTTGCGTACCACATCCATGTAGATGCCTTTTCTGCAAATTGCCAACCGCCTCAATCAGTACCAGATATCTTTGCTAATCCCTGACCAATCATCCCCGAGCAGTCACCATCGCCTTCTTCGACCCTCTTCCATTTCGAAGAAACCTCATGATGGGGCTTCCTTTGCGGTGGCAGTAGAGCCATTTGTTGGATTGAATTCGAGCTCCCGAATAGCAAACCGACAAGTTGCATCTCCTCATCTGTTCCACAAAACCCGGTTATGCTCACATTTTGTAGGGATTCTAACGTTATCTTCCCATGGATTGTGCACCTATCCGTAAGTGCATCACAGATGCATGGAACAGTTATTGCTTCCACAGAAGATATATCAACGGTCAATGATATCAAGTGAGGGCACCTCATGAGCAGCGCTGATATACTTGCCATGAGGTGAGGCTTCCGAAAGTGTCGCATTACCATGGTTCTGACATTGGCAAATGGTGCCTTGCCTTCCGACGTCAGGTCGACCAGATGAGACATGGTGAACCCATGTTGAACAGACACTTGAACGTGCTTGACGTTAGGGCAGTTATCGAGGAGCCAAAAGCCAACGTCTCCAGCGCGATAGTACTTCCCGTGCATGGCTAGCTTTAGACCATTGAGACGGCGAACATTTGTGAGGTCATGTATATCCAGGTGCGGTCGCCTGTTGCGAAAGTTGCCACCAATCTCCTCCAGCCTCGGTGCCACGATTCTAACCACGTCGTTGATGACGACATCCTTAGCGCCAGACAGAAGTCCCATGTCAAAGCACAGATTCAGCTCGATGGTGTATATAGGTTGGGAGCCGTCACGTCCAGCGTCTGCAGATCCAGTACAGAAGAGACCTTAAGCTCTTCGAGCGCTTCGGCGCGGAGCACAAGCTGGGGCAACCCTTTGGCGCCAATAATTTGAAGTCGACGGAGGCGGGGGCAGCTGGACGTCACAAAATCACCGAGGGTGGGGGTTTCTTGGACGAACAACGGAGAGAAGAGATTGAGATCTGTTAGCGCTTCGTAACTTGCCGCGGCCTGGAATTGGAACCTATGGTTTGATAGACCTAGCTGCATTGATGCCGCCTTGCCATGGCGGGGTAACTCGACGGCCAGCTGATCTGGTTCACCTAGACGAGGTGGTCCGAGGTGAACATCCAGAGACTCGACGACGTGTCGCGCTGAGTAACGAAGCCACTCGTTAATCTTCTCCACCGGCGAGGTACGGCCATTCTCGGAGAAGCGGATCTTGAGAGACTCCATGTCGGCGTCGCCACGCTGAGCGAGCGCCCAGTCCACGAAACCGGAGAAGTGACCTGGTTCCGTGTACTTTTTCAGACGGTCATCGTAGAACGAGAGGCTTTTGGCATGAACCCACACGTGCCGCCATCGCCGCGATAGCAGGACCGTTCTCGTGACGGCGGTAGCGTCGCCCAGGAAGGAGAGGATGGCTTGCAGCAAGTCGTCGGGGAGGGCGCTGATCCGATCCAGATCGCCGGCGGCGCCATCCATGATCTTGTACAAAACTGGCGTGCACGTATGCGAGAGAACACTGCTTCGGATCTTTTTGGGGTGTATAAATCAACACAAGTTATACGATTGCAAAATAAAAATCAGACTCCAGAGTAGTTACGAGAAGAAAAGGAACCGCATGCTGATGGATGCCTTGTACTCCAAGTTTCCAACGCGTAAAACCGTAACTTGTTTAGGATATTTTGCTTCTTGTAGTCGACTATACTTGGTAATTACTCCAGTATAAATATTTCCCTTCTGGGAGAGATCTTCTACTCTGAGCCTAGCCTTCTTTTCTCAGGAGACCACCACGCGCCTCTGCGTGGTCACGCAGCCCAGACATTCTTCGCCGCGGCGTAACGGTTCACCAGACTGTATCCTTGTACCTGCACCTGAGCAAGTGAGTTGCATGCCTATCCAACGATCGTGTCTCCAATCTTGAGAAAAGCTACATAAAAGCTCTCTGTGCAGCAGGTTCTTGGTCGATCATGGCACTATGAAAAATTGCACGGCCGTTAAGTTTAGCCTTCTGTTTATATAGCGTGATGCTGCTCTGCCAGAGCTAAAAACAATGCATTAGTACTCAAAACAGCATCTGGATCAGTATCATATACACATTAAGGCGCATCATCAAGTTCAGTTATACCAACAAATCGAAGTTACTAGCTCTCCTCTGGGATGATCATGTGTCCACTAGCTCCTTCATTAGTTCTGTGTAGTGGTCAGTTGACAACGAGTAGCCCACTGCACAGAACAGTCTCGTGATAGATGGTGAAGAAGAGGATGGCGGCGTTACGTTGAACAGGGCACGGATATGGAGGAGCTAGTGAAGTTGGGTGCTGGCATTTTTCGTCTTATTGACAGATTTTTTTAACAATTCTTATTGACAGAAGTAATGAACAGAGTAGAAAATGTGGTAACTACAGAGAAACTAAATGAAAGAACATAAAAAAAATGCCATGCTCATGATGTACTATCATGATATTTGCTTCACATAGCTAGCGTGTGAAATACTAACAAATAGCCTTGATTGGACATGCAGATTTACAAATCTACGTTGGTCGCCAACGAATCAGAATCATAGGACGTCCATGTATATGCTTTTTCTGTGAAATGCCAGTGCCCTCGATCTGTACCAGAGATGTTCATCAGTCCCTGTCCAACCGTCCCCATACCCTCATCACCATTGTCATCTTCTTCTGCTCTCTTCTATTTCAAAGAAACAGCACAAGGCTTCTTTTGTTGCGGCAATAGTTCCATGCGTTTGATTGAATTCGAGCCCTTAAATAACTGACTCACAAGTCGCATCTCCTCGTCTGTTCCACCAAAGCTTATTATTTTCACTTCTTCCAGGGATTCCAACACTACTATCCTCCCATCAACCGTGCAGTTATCTGTAAATACGTAACAGCAGCATTTTGAACTTTCCAGTGCCACGGAAGACATATCAACGCTCAAAGATGTTAAGTGAGGACACCTCGTGAGCCGTGACGATACACTTGCCATGAAGTGACGCCTTGAATACTGATATCCTTCCACGGCCAATCTCTTAACATTGGCAAATGGCGCCAAATCAACTAGCTCGCGTTTGAATCTCATATCCACGCAGTGATGAAGCGTCACATTCACATCTTGGACGTTGGGGCAATTCTCTAGGAGCCATAAGCCGATGTCGGTGTCACCGTAGTACTTCCCGTGCATCTCTAGACGAAGGTCCTTGAGATGGCGAACACGTGTTAGATCATGTAGATCCATGTCCGGCCTCCTGAAGCCAAAGTTGGACATGCATATCTCCTCCAAGTTTGGTGCTATGATTCTAGCCGTGTTGTTAGCGCCGGGGCGCGGTGAGTGGAGGAAGCACCACTCGAGATGGACAAAACGCAGGTTGGGAGCTGTCACATCCAACGTATGCAGGCCCCTTGCCAAGATTATCTCAAGCTTTTCAAGCGCCTCGGCTTGGAGCACCAGCTCGTGAAGCCCCTTGGCGACCAAAATTTGAAGCCAACAGAGACGGGGGCAGCAGGACGTCACAAAGTCACCAAGTGTGCTCCCGCCAGCACCGGGGGTTCCTTGGCTGAACAGCAGGTACGAGAGTTCCTTGGCTGAACAGCAGGTACGAGAGTTTGAGCTCTGTTAGCGCTTCATACCTTGCCTTGGCGGCAGCCGGGAGTTGGAGCCTACGGTCATGTAGATATAGAAAGATGCATGTCGCTCTGCCATGGCTTGGCAACTCGATTACGGCTTGCCGGTCCGAAGGTCCACTGAGATAGAAGTCCACAGATTTGACGACGCGCCGTGAGGCGTAGCGGAGCCATTCATTGACCTGATCCGGCGAGGTAGAGTCCGGCTTGGAGATTCTGATCCCGAGCGACTCAATGTTGGTGTTGCCGCGCTTGACGAGCGCCCAGTCCACGAATCCGGCGAAGTGGCCGGGCACGGTGCAGTTTTTCATGTGGTTGTCGTAGAACGAGAGGCTCTTGGCATGAATCCACATGTGACGCCATCGCCGCGAAAGCACGGCCGTTCTCGTGACAGCAGCGGCGTCGTTGCCGCCCAGGAAGGTGAGGATGACATGAAGCAAATCGTCAGGGAGGGCGCTGATCCGGTCGAGATCGCCGGCAAGGACATCCATGATCGATCGTGTACGAACTGGCATGCACGCATGCGAGAGAATATACAGAGTCTAGACTAGCTACGAGAGGAACCGCGTGGTGGTTGCCATGTTGTACTCAGTTTCCAACTAGTAGACACATGGGAGCGTCTACTTTGTAATGTACGACCACTCCTAATAAACGTCATATATCTAAGAACGGAGAGATTGTTCTACATTGCAGACTCTTCAGTGATACAAGTTGTTATCGGTATCATGACTCTGGACTCTGAAGTGGAATAATCACAACTCAAATTTGCAGCAACCGGCTCGACATATCATGCCGTCGAGTCTTCACATCGAGCTTTCAACGCAGCGGCTTCGATCATCTTTATCTATGAAAATTGTACTGAGCAGTGCTACATGATTCTTGACACCCTCTGCCATCCGTCAGCTATTCCTATCTCGCCACCGCCAAGCCCGGGAGTCGGAGCCTCTGTGTTGATAGAGAAAGCGAGATGGATCTCGTCCTGCCATGGCTGGGCAACTCGACCAACAAGAGAGTTCATGCACTATACAGGATATACGCAATCATGTTTACTCGGGTTCAATCGACTGAAATTGGTCGATGAAGAAGAGAAGCAGAAACAACGGGAGCACAGAGAAGAGAGAGAGCCGCTCATTTCTGTTCAATGCTGGGTGCCATCGGAGGTTGAAGACAATATTGGAACCGTTTGATCTTCATCCTCCAGCTGGTAACCGTCGACTGAAAGGAGCACTGATTTTCAGTCAGCTGAAAATTAGCCCGCCATACGCAATTACTCTCCAATGCCATGTTTTGTTCAGTTCCAGCTAGGTCAAACGTTAGGCATTGGAGAGTACAAGAAATTCATGAACTATTTTCTAAAGCAGGGCATGATATTACCAAGTCGGTGAATTGAATATATAGCTTGTTCAAGGAGAAACAAAAAAAAAGAAGATAAATGTCATCTGGGGATGAATTGACCCAGCTTAAATTATTTAGAGAGTAAATGAATACATTTTTTGTTAGGGTGTTTCAATGCACAAACTGAATAGTCAAGGATTGTATAATATACTTTTTTTTCATTTGAAATTTACTCAATAGGCTCTTCTTACTCTTAAAGGAGGCAACCAGGTACTCGTTGTTGTCTAGAAGTTGGCAATATGTATGTAATGTTCCTCTCCCACTAAGTAGTTTGTAAGATCACTATGTTCATGTTTCAACACTTAACTTTTAATGTGCTTAGTATCCAGTCACTGAGAAAAATGACAAGGGTGGTCCGAAAGATACTGATATATACGAGTATGATCCGAAAGACTTGCCTACTTCATTAGGTAATTATTACGAGCTTCAAGAAGAAAACCGAGGCAGAATCTCTCAGGTAATCCACGATCATCCATACAGAATATGGAAGACTTCGTACACACGAGATGAAGGACATTTTGAGATAAATGCTTATTGTTACAAGGTGGAAGGCCATTAATCGAATCTGAAGGAAGGTCCCAGGTAAATATCTTATAATATTATTTTTCAATAGTATTTTATTTATTTCATACTGATTTTCTATTTTCCCTCAGCTCAAAGTTGTACGCAAAGTGGCCTAGGAGAGGTCCAAGACATCCTAGATAGTAGGTTAGTCTTCAATTATTTCTAATATCATTTTGTTTGGTTGCGTGGTGTTAGATCAAAACATTTATATCAATTGTTATTGAACAATTAGCGATTTTTAGATCAAGCTATATTATCACATTTGAACGGACATGGGCCCACATGGCAGCATTGATGTGATCGAGATAGTTTTTGCTCTAAAAGCGTTGAAAGAAGCTTGTTGTTCCAAAAGAAGTACGAGTCATATCGGAGACGATTGTTCATGTTAAAAAGAGTTCAACGCTCTGTTTGTTAACATAACGACATTATAATTATTTCATTATTTCACATATGTCTCATACATACAGGTACCATAATATTTTGCCAAATGGGTAGCATACAACCATACTCTACCGTAAGCATCTTTATCTTTTATTATCTTAAGTAATAATATAAAACTAAGTCTGAAAAAAATAATATAAAACTACCAAGTTAATAAAAAAATATCTTGACAATTAATCATGTGGGTCATTCTCATTTGATAGAGAGTCCTGGTCATTCTCAAGGTACAACATATACAAGTTAATTGCCACACAATACAAAAGACTATGTTCTCATGGTCAGCAGACAGTGCGAAGCATTGCAAAATAACTTGGAAGTAGCGTGGTCTTGCTTACATGGAATTTTACATATTAACATACCAATCCCACATGAAGCAGCAACACTCAGCCGGAATTGCAGACTCACGCTGGCTCACCAGAGCGTGAAAACCCGACGCGGAGAAGAAAGCGTCGAGCGCCAGCTGCGTTGCAGATGAGACAGCGCCGCAGTTGTTAGCATGCATACATCAGGGAGGAAGATGCCGGTGCGGTCGTTGGCACGGCGCTATGCATGCCCCTTCGTCTTGCGAGAATACGGACAGCAGGTGGCGTTGGGCAGTGGAGCGAAGAGGTGAGGGGTTGCTCCTCTGTTCAGCAGCGCTCGACGCCCGTCTCCATCGCCGGCAGACCTAATTTGTTATCGGCGTCACGACTCTTGGACTCTGAACACTGAAGTGGAGTACCATTTGCAGCAACCGAGATGATAAGCACCTGGACATTAGACCCTTGGACTGTAATTTATGATGTCATCAAGCCTTCACATCGAGCACTCGATATTAGAGATATATTCTGAATGTAACCGATCAGGATTGTAACTGATCGAGATTGTAGTCTCTCGGTTCTTAGAGATAGAACGAATATTGTTGTAACCGTGTGGACCTTTCTTGTACACCACGTTGGGGGTTTTTCCCAACTCTATATAACACGCAATCGCGGCCTCTACGGAGGTAACACGCTTCACCAAAACTCTGCATCCTCTTTCATGGTAATCAGAGCCCCTTCTCCTCATTAGATTCATCTACCATGGCCTCTAGCTCCACCACAAACCCACTGCTCGGCCATATCATCTCGGAGAAGCTATCCAAGGGCAATCACCTGCTATGGAAGGCGCAGGTGTTGCCTATCGTTCGCGGCGCACGATTTGAGGGTTACCTCACCGGTGCCGTCACAGCCCCCGCCGCAGAAATTGATGCCAAGGTGGACGGGAAGGAAACAAAGATCGCCAACCCAGCCCAAGCAGGTCCTTGGCTTCCTCTTGTCATCCTTGACAAAGGAGGCGCTGCAGCAAGTCGCGACATGCACGACTGCAGCCTCGGCGTGGAAGATCTTCGAGGACTCCTATGGTTCTCAAACTCGGGCTCGCGCCGTCAACACCCGCATCGCTCCGGCAACCACTCAAAAAGGTAGCCTAAGTGTTACGGAGTATGTTAATCGGATGCGAGCGCTCAGCGATGAGATGACTGCAGCTGGGAAACCCCTTGGCGATGAAGAGCTCGTGTCCTACATCATAGCCGGGCTTGACATGGATTACAATCCTGTCGTCTCAGCTGTGCTGGCTAGGGTCAAACCAATACCTGTCGGCGAGCTGTTTTCGCAGCTACTCAGCTTCGAGCATCGTGTCGACCTACTCCATCGTACCGGATCGTCGTCGTCCTCGGCTAATGCAGCTAGCCGAGGCCGCGGCGGCCCTGTCAACCGCGGCCGCGCTCCTCCTCAACAACAACGCAGCCACGGCCCTCCTCAGCAGCAGCGCACTGGCGGCTACAACAACAATGGCGGTGCTCGCTCACCAGCCAACTCCGCCAACAATCGTGGCGGAAATCGCCCCAACAACAGCACCAAGCGACCCACCTGCCAAATCTGTAAGAAAGAAGGCCACTCGGCCGTTACTTGCTGGTACCGTTATGATGATGATGCTTCCGAAGATCGCCATGCAGCTGCAGCTACAAACTCCTACGGTGACTACTGGATCACCGACTCCGGTGCTACAGATCATGTCACCGGGGAATTGGATAAGCTGACCATCAAGGACAAATACAATGGTCATGATCAGATTCACGCAGCGAATGGTTCAGGTATGGATATCCGTTACATTGGCCATTTAACTGTTCATACTCCAAATTGTGATCTTTCTTTAAACAATGTCCTATATGTTCCACAAGCTACAAAGAATCTTGCTTCCGTTCATCGTCTTTCCAAAGATAATCATGTTTCTGTTGAATATTTTCCTAACTCTTTCTTGATTAAGGATCTGGACACGAGGAACGTTCTGGTTGAAGGAAAGTGCCACAATGGACTATATCCTCTTCCATCCACTTCGCTAAGGAGGCATGCTTTTGGGGTCATCAAGCCATCACTTTCTAGGTGGCACAGTCGTTTAGGGCATCCATCTCTGAGTTGTTCAAAAAGTCATTAGTAGCAATAATCTCCCTTGTTTAGCAGAGTCCAATAATGAGTCAGTTTGTGATGCATGCCAGAAAGCTAAGAGTCATCAATTGCCCTATCCTAAGTCTACTAGTGTTTCGTCTGCTCCTTTAGAGCTTATTTTTTTCCGATGTATGGGGTCATGCTCCAGATTCTGCCGGGAATAAGAAATATTATGTCAGTTTCATTGATGATTTTAGTAAATTCACTTGGATTTATTTGCTCAAGTTTAAATCCGAAGTATTTCAGAAATTTCATGAGTTTCAAAGTCTTGTTGAGAGGCTCTTTAATAGAAAGATCATCGCAATGCAAACTGATTAGGGTGACGAATACGAAAAGCTAAATTCTTTTTTTACAAAGATTGGCATCACTCACCATGTTTCCTGTCCCCATGCCCATCAACAAAATGGCTCTGCTGAGAGGAAACATAGACACATTGTAGAAGTTGGTCTTGCCTTGCTTGCTCATGCTTCCATGCCTCTAAAATATTGGGATGAAGCTTTTCTTGCTGCTACTTATCTTATTAATAGAACTCCTAGCAAGGTTATCAATTTTGAAACGCCTCTAGAGCGTCTTTTTAACCAAAAACCAGACTATTCATCCTTTCGGATTTTTGGATGTGCTTGTTGGCCAAATCTTAGACCTTACAATACAAGAAAGCTTGAATTTCGATCGAAGCAATGTGTTTTTCTTGGCTATAGTAACTTGCATAAAGGCTTCAAATGTCTTGATATCTCTTCTGGCCGAGTTTATATCTCTAGGGATGTTGTCTTCGACGAGAATGAATTTCCCTTTGCTAAATTGCATTCTAATGCCTCCAAAGATAATCATGTTTCTGTTGAATATTTTCCTAACTCTTTCTTGATTAAGGATCTGGACACGAGGAACGTTCTGGTTGAAGGAAAGTGCCACAATGGACTATATCCTCTTCCATCCACTTCGCTAAGGAGGCATGCTTTTGGGGTCATCAAGCCATCACTTTCTAGGTGGCACAGTCGTTTAGGGCATCCATCTCTGAGTTGTTCAAAAAGTCATTAGTAGCAATAATCTCCCTTGTTTAGCAGAGTCCAATAATGAGTCAGTTTGTGATGCATGCCAGAAAGCTAAGAGTCATCAATTGCCCTATCCTAAGTCTACTAGTGTTTCGTCTGCTCCTTTAGAGCTTATTTTTTTCCGATGTATGGGGTCATGCTCCAGATTCTGCCGGGAATAAGAAATATTATGTCAGTTTCATTGATGATTTTAGTAAATTCACTTGGATTTATTTGCTCAAGTTTAAATCCGAAGTATTTCAGAAATTTCATGAGTTTCAAAGTCTTGTTGAGAGGCTCTTTAATAGAAAGATCATCGCAATGCAAACTGATTAGGGTGACGAATACGAAAAGCTAAATTCTTTTTTTACAAAGATTGGCATCACTCACCATGTTTCCTGTCCCCATGCCCATCAACAAAATGGCTCTGCTGAGAGGAAACATAGACACATTGTAGAAGTTGGTCTTGCCTTGCTTGCTCATGCTTCCATGCCTCTAAAATATTGGGATGAAGCTTTTCTTGCTGCTACTTATCTTATTAATAGAACTCCTAGCAAGGTTATCAATTTTGAAACGCCTCTAGAGCGTCTTTTTAACCAAAAACCAGACTATTCATCCTTTCGGATTTTTGGATGTGCTTGTTGGCCAAATCTTAGACCTTACAATACAAGAAAGCTTGAATTTCGATCGAAGCAATGTGTTTTTCTTGGCTATAGTAACTTGCATAAAGGCTTCAAATGTCTTGATATCTCTTCTGGCCGAGTTTATATCTCTAGGGATGTTGTCTTCGACGAGAATGAATTTCCCTTTGCTAAATTGCATTCTAATGCCGGTGCCTGTCTCCGATCGGAAATTCTCCTTCATCCAACTTTGTTTCCCTCTAATCATGGAGTAGAACATGTTAATACCAATGTTTCTGATAGTCCTAACCCTGGTACTAATGTTCCTGTTGAGCATGGTGAAAATTTTGAACAGGAAAGTGCAGAAAATGGGCAGGAAAATCTGTCTCATGGCGTGCATGAAGCGAACGCTCCTACAGGCGCTGCAATCGAGGATGATCTGGCTTCTGAGTCCGTGCCTTATTCCTCGGACGCGCCAGGCGAATCTGCTCCGGTCCCTGCACCGCGCAGTGCACAGGCTCCTCTGCCCCCAACCGATCCTGCTGCGACACCTGGACCGAGCGGGCCCGGTGGGTTGGTGCGCGGGGCGCAGGCGCGTCAGGCAGGACCAGGCGGGTCGGAAAGCGCCGCGGCTGGCGATTCTACGGCTGGTACGGCTGCGCCAGGAGCTGCTGGATCTTCTGTGCCTAGCAACGATCCTACTCCAAGTGCTGCGGCTACTGTTCCATCTCGGCCTTCTACACGTCTGCAACATGGTATTCGCAAGGACAAGGTATACACTGATGGTACAGTAAAATATAAAGTAACTGATGGCATAGTTAAATACGGTCTTTTTACATCCACGGGTGAACCACAAAGTCTAGAAGAAGCAATGGGTAATATGAATTGGAAAACTGCTATGGATGTTGAATTTCAAGCACTTATGAACAATAAAACTTGGCATCTGGTTCCACCTCAGAAGGGCAGGAATATTATTGATTGTAGATGGGTTTATAAAATCAAACGCAAGGCTGATGGGTCTATAGACAGATATAAAGCTCGTTTAGTTGCAAAGGGTTTCAAGCAACGTTATGGCATTGATTATGAAGACACTTTCAGTCCTGTTGTTAAACCAGCTACTATCAAAATTGTGTTGTCTATTGTTGTTTCTAGAAGTTGGAGTTTGAGGCAACTAGATGTTCAGAACGCGTTTCTTCGTGATGTTCTGGAGGAGGAGGTCTATATGAGGCAACCACTTGGGTATGAACATGTCTCTCATCCACATTTTGTTTGCAAATTGGATAAAGCTCTGTATGAATTAAAACAGGCTCCTCGAGCTTGGTATTCCAGGTTAAGTGGAAAGTTATGTGCTCTTGGTTTTCGTTCTTCAAAGGCAGATACTTCACTTTTCTATTATAGTAAAGGCAGAGTTGTTATTTTTGTGTTAATCTATGTGGATGACATTATTGTTGCTAGTTCAACTAAAGAGGCAACATCTGCTTTATTGCAAGATTTAAAATCTGATTTTGCACTCAAGGATTTAGGAGAATTACATTATTTTCTTGGTATTGAAGTACACAAGATAAACAATGGTATTTTACTTACTCAAGAGAAGTATACTTCAGATTTATTAAAGAAAGTGGGAATGTCTAGCCGTAAACCTGTGAATACTCCCATGTCCACCTCGGAAAAATTATCCTTGCATGAAGGTGTTGTTCTTGGACCTCAAGAAGCTACAAGGTATAGGAGTATTGTTGGGGCATTGCAATATTTGACATTAACTAGGCCTAATATTTCTTTCTCAGTCAATAAGGTTTGTCAATTTTTGCATGCTCCTACTTCTCTTCATTGGACAACAGTAAAAAGAATTCTGAGATATCTCAAGCATACTCTTAAGTATGGTTTTAGCATTACAAGGTCTATGTTTACTCTTGTTAGTGCTTTTTCAGATGCAGATTGGGCAGGTAGTGTTGATGATAGACGATCTACTGGTGGTTTTGCCGTGTTCTTGGGATCCAATCTTATTTCTTGGAGTTCAAAGAAACAAGCTACTGTGTCTCGGTCAAGCACAGAAGCGGAATATAAAGCGATTGCAAATGCAACAGCTGAGGTAATGTGGGTTCAGTCTCTGTTAAAAGAATTGCGCATTTTGAGTCCTTCTTCGGCTAAGCTTTGGTGTGATAACATTGGGGCTACTTATCTCTCGGCTAATCCTGTGTTCCATGGAAGAATGAAACACATTGAAATTGATTATCATTTTGTTCGAGAGAGGGTTGCTCAGAAGTTGCTGGAGATTAAATTTATTTCAAGCAAAGATCAGCTTGCTGATGGCTTTACCAAGCCGCTTACTATCAGACAGCTAGAAGATTTTAAGTGCAATCTTAATCTGTTGCCAGCTTAGATTGAGGGAGGATATTAGAGATATATTCTGAATGTAACCGATCAGGATTGTAACTGATCGAGATTGTAGTCTCTCGGTTCTTAGAGATAGAACGAATATTGTTGTAACCGTGTGGACCTTTTTTGTACACCACGTTAGGGTTTTTCCCAACTCTATATAACACGCAATCGCGGCCTCTACGGAGATAATACGCTTCACCAAAACTCTGCATCCTCTTTCACTTGAATCGGTTGCTTCGATTTTCTTTGTGAAATCGTTCTGATGAGCAGCGCTAGACGCCCTCTGCATTCATGTTTTAGCAGCTCTGCTTGCCTGTAGTGGAATGGACAGTAACCGCGTCCATCGACAGCAACGCATTGCCGTGGCAGAGGTGAGGTGACAACACTGGAAGGATGTCAAATGCGTCACGCCGCTCGCCATAGATGAGGTGTTGCGGTGCCGTAGGGGCCACCATGTCAATCCGAGGGCCGATCGGCCGCAGGCGAGGCGGTGACCAGCTGGGATCAGGCGGCGGCGCGGCGAGAGCCGAGAGGTCAACGGGGCTGCGAGTGGGGGCCGACGAGATGCTGCGAGGTGGAGGACGCGGTGCGCGCGTCAAGGGTGCGGACGCAGCGGCGGAGGCGTTAGGGAAGAGCGCTTTTCAGAAAGCCCCTTAATCGGGATCCACTAGGATCGCAATCTTTAGTTGCGATCCACAAATTTACATACACACCCCTATTTTGGATGGCGATTATTAATCGCGATCCAATATTTTGCATAAAGGTCCCTACGTTTTACAAAAACAGCCCCGCCGCCGAACCTGCCATGGCCACGCGCTCCCGTCCGCCGGCGGCCGACAGATAGACCCGTCGTTGCCTACGGAAACCGTCACCATGTCCCGATTCCACTAATTGGCAGATCCTCTGCTGCAAGTCTGCAATCCGATCGCGGGGGGGCCCCGCCGATGGCAACGCAATGCGCCGCGGCCTTTCTCCCTACCCGCCTCATAAACGGCATGGTGTGGAACTTGGATGCGCTCAGGTTAGCGCGCTTCGCCGACATCTGCAATCATGTCCCGCCGGTCTGCAATCACGTTCAGGCCTATGAGGGAGGGGAGGCTATGACCACTCGGCACTCGCCATCGCTGTGCGAGCATCACCGTACGTGCCGCTGGGTGAGGACGCCGGTCGCCGTATGTCTGTGGCTTAACGTAGACCTGTCGCTGCGGAGGGAGACCTCGCCAAAGGACGCCATGGGCCATGACCACCGGCCGGTTCATTCTCGCCGGCAGCAATTGGCCTTGTGGCTTACTACAAGTTTTCTTTCAGCAATTGAACAATGCTGCTGTATCTATTGAGGCATGTGGACTTGGCCTTGTGGCTTACTCAAAACGCATGTGGATCAGCATCATATACACATTGAGGCGCACCATCAAGTTCCCCAACAAATCGAAGTTACTCGCTCTCCTCTGAGATGATCATGCATGTGTCCACTAGATCCTTCGCTAGTTCTGTGTAGTGGTCAGTTGACAACGATCGAGTAGCCCACTGCACAGAACAGTCTAAATGAACAGAAGTAATGAACAGAATAGAAAATGTGGTAACTACAGAGAAACTAAATGAAAGAACATAATAAAAAAAATGCCATGCTCTTGATGTACTATCATGATTTTTGCTTCGCATAGCTAGCGTGTGAAATACTAACAAACAGCCTTGATTGGTCATGAAGATTTACAAATCTATGTTGGTCGCCAACGAATCAGAATCATAGGACGTCCATGTATACGCTTTTTCAGTGAAATGCCAGTGCCCTCGATCAGTACCAGAGATGTTCATCAATCCCTGTCCAACCGTCCCCGTACCCTCATCACCATCGTCATCTTCTTCTGCTCTCTTCCATTTCAAAGAAAGAGCTCTCAAATAGCAGACTCACAAGTCGCATCTCCTCGTCAGTTCCACCAAAGCCTATTATCTTCACTTCTTCCAGGGATTCCAACGCTATCTTACCATCAATTGTGCACGCATCTGTAAATGCATAACAGAAGTATTTTGAACTTTCCAGTGCTAAGTAAGACGTATCAACGCTCAACGACGTTATGTGAGGACACCTCTTGAGCAGCGAAGATACGCTTGCCGTGAAGTGACCCCTTTGAAAGTAATATCCTCGCACGGCCAATGTCTTAACGTTGGCAAATGGCGCCAAATCGGCTGGCTCACGATGAGTGACATAGTTATCCACGCAGTGCCAAAGCACCACATTCACATCTTGGACGTTGGGGCAGTTCTCTAGGAGCCATAAGCCGATGTCGGTGTCGCGGTAGTACTTCCCGTGCATATCTATATAAATGTCCTTGAGACGGCGAACACTTGTTAGATGATGTACATCCAGGTTCGGTTTCCTGATGTGAAAATCGGACATGGCAATCTCCTCCAACTTTGGTGCTATGATTCTAGCCATGATGTTAGTGCCAAGGTCCGTTGGGTTGATAAAGCACATCTCGAGCCGGACCACACGCAGGTTGGGAGCTGTCACATCCAGCGTCTGTAGATCCTTTCCCAATATCACCTCTAGCTCTTCGAGCGCCTCTGCTTGGAGCACAAGGTGGGGCAGACCCTTCGCGTCCTCGATTTCAATCCGACGCAGGCGGGGACAGCAGGATGTCACAAAGTCACCAAGTGTGCTCCCAGAGCCGGGGGATCGTTGGCTGAACAGCGGATTGAAGAGTTTGAGCTCTGTTAGCGCTTCATACCTTGCTGTGGGGGCAGCCGGGAGTTGGAAACTATGATCGTTTAGATGTAGGTAGACGCACGTCGCCACGCCATGGCTTGGCAACTCGATGACGACTTGCCGGTCCGAAAGTCCACTGAGATGGAAGTCCACAGATTTGACAACGCGCCGTGCGGCGTAGCGGAGCCACTCGTTGGCCTGATCCGGCGAGGTGCAGCCCGGATTGAAGGCTCTAATCCTTAGAGATTCTATCTTGGCGTCGCCGCGCTTAGCAAGCGCCCAGTCCACGAAACCGGCGAAGTGGCCGGGCACGTTGTTCTTTGTCAGATCTCCGTCCCTGAACGTGAGGCTCTTGGCATGAATCCACACGTGCCGCCATCGTCGCGAGAGCACGGCCGTTCTCGTGACAGCGGCAGCGTCGCCCAGGAAGGAGAGGATGACGTGCAGCAAATCATCGGGGAGGGCGCTGATCCGATCTAGAGGGGCGGCCCGGCCATCCATGATCCTGAGAAAACTTTCGATTGCCTGTTGTTAGTATTGATCTCATCCGACCCGGTCTAACGACCGAGTCGGAATCCCTGATCTCGCGCCATGATCGGAGGCGCACAACCCACAGTGGTTGCGGGCCCCGTCGCGCAGCGCAATATAAGAAGGAGGTGGGGTCAGAGGGAACACAACACGAGGTTCACCGTCCCTCCAGACCCACCTCACAAACCCTAGCCGATCTGGGGAGGCGCTGAAGCGGCGGGATGCACCGCCACCATCCACGTCGCCGCTAGCCCCGCGCCGTCGTCCACAGCCATCGTCGCCAAGGATGACTGCGGCCTCTGCTCCGACCCCACCGACGCCGTCCAGACACGACGGCGACATGGATCGAGAGCATCTTCATCCAAAAGCTAAGTCTCTACCCGCTTGATCTACACCTAGAGTTGTAAGTTATTTCTAGCAGAAATTACCAGCCTCTGATTGATTGATCAAGAGTAATGACCTCTTTGTGCCAACTATATTGAGACCAAGGCAGGAGCACTGTTACTCGAATTCTGCTCAACAAGAGGTGGCGATGACACAGATTGACAATATAGTAGTAGATGAACTCTGCAGTACTGATCCATTACTTGGTACAATAATCACCACCTTAATTTTACCAGTGCCTCCTCGGTTTTCGACTGAGAATCTACTACAAGCCTCTGTTTTGAGCCAGAGCAGTGATCTCGGACACTGCAAGCATACTACTGGTACTATAGATTTTCTGCATACTAAAAGTAGATTATACTTGAAGAGCATATCATCAGATATGATAACAGCAGGAGCAGGTTGCCACTGCAATACAACTCTGCTTTTACAAATATTCTTCTCAACAAACGGGGGCGAGGAATCGAAAAACTGCCGGATTCCTGCCGCTCCCCCAGTTTGTGGAAACCCAAAAATTCGCAGGCGAAAAAGAAACAAAAAAGAAGGAAGGTGGAAATGGGAACGGGCCGCGTTTCTCTCTTCTCTGTTCCTTCGAGGACCGGAAAACCGCAAAAACTCCTGGAGCCGGCCCTCGGACGGATCGAGAAACAGTGCGCTCGGAGTCAGAGAACGGAGGCGAGCCCGGTGACCACTTTCCCCTTGCTGCCCACCGGCGGCAGAGGGCTCTGCTGCTCCTTGCTCGCCTCCGGCACCACCGGGCGCCACGGCAGCGGCGACGGGGACACCACCACTGTGATCTTCTCCTCGGCGTTGGTCGCCTTGGCGAGCTTGTCGTCAAACCGCAGCTCGAACTCGCCGGAGAAGCTGGCTGCAGATACCGGGGTGGGCAG
>LAPY01005424.1:10567-22627 GCA_000970635.1 Eragrostis tef | reverse complement strand
CCGGCCCCCCCCGCCGATCGATGATGCACAGGCCGGGCGTGGCCGGCCACGCGCCTCTCGTGGATGCAGGTGGATGGGCTGATGATTGGATGAGGAGCGGAGGACGCTCGATTGCCGGGTGGCTGTGCTGCGGCAGTTGGTCCGGCAGAGGTGCAGACAAAGTACGACGCTTCCGCCCGTGACCGCGGCCATGTGACCCCGGAGCGCACATGCCGCTTCCTCACCTCCTCGCCCGGCCATGGACGCTTGCTAGCCTCGGCCAAAAAAAATTGACGGCCACCAGGACCGACAGAAATGCATGCGTGCTCGGCCATTCCTAGCCACGTATTGGGTCGCAGTACTCTACTCCGCACTCGGTCATTTCTGGCCACGAACCGCTTTACTGCTTCATGAATGTTGGTAGGTCGTCGAGTCATACATAGTATGCTGCACTCCTAGCCATTTTCAGCGGCATCACAACAAGAGTGATCTGTGTCTGCCTGACTGCGTGTGCCTTAAAACCACAGCGGATTCATAAGCTCTGAGCACGAAATTTCTCTGGGCATGGCGTGACCCATGGTCCCTCGGATCAGTCGCGCACATGCCCGCCTTTAGTCTTGGCAGCCAGATGGTGAGTTCGCATACACATGGCTGCACAGGCGCTGGTATTAACTCCGGCAGTATGGCAAGATTGGTGGGAGTGCACAAATGTTCCTTAAATTGAAAAAAGGCAGGGCAGGAATAACCTATGTTGGCATCAAAAAAAGTACGGAGGAATCCAGATATGTTGGAACATGGCCACATGCCAACGATGCCGACAAGTAGAGGCAACATTGATTCATCAAGAGCTAGTCGCGCCATGTCAAGTCTGAGTAAATGCGGTCATTTTCTGGTATCGGTACGTTGTGTTGGACCTAGAAGCTGATCACGTTTTATTGTGCTTTTCTTAACAAGATCTGTCATGCTTAATTTGAAGCACTTTGTGTCGCAGCCCAACGACCCTTGATTTCAAGCACATTGGAGTATTGGATTATGGGGTATACTATATAACTAATAGCGTGGATAATTGCTTGCACTTTGAAAAACAAAATATTTTTTTTGCTTGAACCATTAAAATCAAAAGCAGGAATTAGCTTCTCAGCTTTGCGTAGCAACAAGAATTTGTTAATCCTTACTATCCTGAATCAGTAGTCTAAGACAACATGGATGCACAACATTATTAGGCTAAATAAATCTAGGACATTGGACAGGGCTAAACCATGTGAGGTTAACTATACCGACAAGTTCTCATTGAAATGACACAAAGGAAACTTAGGCATACAAATGACACCACAAGTTTACTACGCAGTGCGTATAACTTGCTGCACGTGAGTCGGGGACCCATTTCCTAATCCTTTTCATTTTCATTTTGCACCTAAAATCCTGTGAAACGGGAACATGGCCAGCTCCAGGCTTGGTATTTAAACACCCTCTCTTTCCCTCTTCACAAGCCTCCCACACCTCAGTTCTCCATCTACTTCCCAGCACAAACTCTAATCTCCACACAGCAAATAGATACAGACAGAAAGATGAAGCTCAGAGTAAAAGGCCTCAGCCTCCTGCTTCTCCTTGTCTTGCTTGCTCTCTGCTCCACCATTGACGTCTGCGAGGGAAGAAGAGGCAAGCATTGGAGGTCAAGGAGCTCGCCAAGCTCTTCCCAGTTAAGGAAGAAAGGCAAAGGAAAGAAGGGGAGCTCGCACCGGCAATATGGCGGCAACCGGCCGAGCCCCAAGCCACCAGTCAGCTCGACACCGAGCCCTAGTGCTGGCAAAGGATACCAGAATCCATACCAACCAAGCCCAAGTCCAAATGCTCCTGTTAGTCCGACTCCAAGCCCTGCCAACGGCAGCAGGCACTCGAGCCCCAAGCCACCAGCCCCAAGCTGTGGAAAGGGTCATCAACTGCCGTCTCCGCCACCGCCAGCAGTCTCGCAGGGTGCCGTCTTCAACGTGGTTGATTTTGGAGCCAAGGGTGATGGAGTCTCAGATGATACCAAGGTCCCCAGCTTTGCCCTTAAATGCTCTGTTTCAAACAAACCAGTATTGTCAAGTCTTGCATCATCTGAGTCAGAATTTTCCTACAGCAATTCACTCTCTCCATGTTTCCCTTCTGAGTGCTATTTCACGCTAACCGTATTAGGCGTGACATGCATGAGGACTCCGCATACTAAGAATAGAATTGTCATGAATATCATTTTGTTATCTTCAGTTTGTTTGAAGATTGGGCTATGCATGAATTGAAATCTTGATTTCTCTACCAAAACCATCAGCAATGGTGGTGACATCTCATCGTTGCCTATGATTAATATCAGTTTTACCCCCCCATACGATTCCAAGTGCAAAGCCCAATAAAGTTGTCACTACATCCATGATTTGATATCAGTATCTTGCTCGAGTGCATGTGATTCAGGGGATTTGATTTCTTCCCTATGTTGGCCTTTTCTCTTCTCCGCACATGACTTACGTTACGCATAAACAGATGTCTTTACATCTACTATCTATTTTGGCGTTTCTTATATCTAAAATATTTCTTGGGGCGGGGTCATGGGCATGGCAGATAACAATGTGAACATCAAATAAGACATTTCAAAATAAAAGAACCACTGTGTGCAGAGGTAACATAACAAACAAACTATTTCAATCTGATTCTTCCAACGGTTTGAGCTTTCCATTATTATTTTGTTTTAAAATTGAGAAGCAAAAAAAAGTGAACTCATGGAAAAATGGGAAATGCTATTGTGGATTTGCAAAAGAGAGAGCCTTGTCGAACAATGTTTTTATATAAATGTCCGAAACTATCTTTCTTCTTTAGTGAAATGAATCAGCAAGGGAAAAAACATCAATTCTACTGATTTCGTTTCAGTTTTTTAAAAAAATATAATTGCCTTTTCGATTCTTTTTTTTGTCTGTTTGGTTATAAACTACGTACTTGGCACGGAGACCAAGAACATAGGATGCACAGTCGAACTACTCGCTATCCAGTGTAGGGATCTGGTTTTTACCCCTGCGGGGTTGATTTTGTGATGCTGGAGCCAGGAGTCCTGAGGACTCCGCCTTTTCAGAAGAACATAGAGGTGATAATTTTGTATGCATTTGCACGCAGGCTTTTGAAGGAGCGTGGGCTGCTGCCTGCAAGCAAGGGGCATCTACAGTTCTCGTACCGCCAGAGCTAGAGTTCCTTGTTGGACCAATCTCATTTTCTGGGCCTTACTGTAAACCAAACATCATCTTTCAGGTAACTATACTCCTACTACCAACCTAGACACTCAAATAGATTACCCTGATAACTTGCATAGCCTGAACCTCTTCATAAAGGGGAGGACTGTACTTTCGATCAAATTTAAGTGTACCGAGTACAACATCAGATGATGGAAGAATTAGTGTAACGAAGTGAAAATGATGTATTTGTTTTGCAGCTAGAAGGAACAATCCTGGCTCCAACCAATGCTAAAGCCTGGGGTTCTGGCTTGCTCCAATGGCTTGAGTTCACCAAACTAAATGGAATAGTAATTCAAGGCAGTGGCATCATAAACGGCAGAGGGCAAGAGTGGTGGACCTACTCAGAACCAGATTATGAGGGCGACGATGACACAGTAAGCACTGAAGTAGGTTACCATTGTCTGCAAAGTACTCAAAAGTAGGTCATGTTAATTTCTTACCTTGGATTTTTCAGCAGTATAACGTGGAGCTTGGGAGAATGCCACAGATTAAACCTACAGTAAGAATATCACTATCTTTCTGCACATTATACCAGATAAGGAACAAAGTAATGAAAAATTGATTCCATACCCTGGTATGCAGGCATTGCGGTTCTATGGTAGTTTCAACGTCCTGGTATCTGGTATCACTATTGTCAATAGCTCACAGTGCCACCTTAAGTTCGACAACTGTCAAGAAGTGATGGTCCATGACATAACTATATCCTCCCCCGAGAACAGCCTCAACACTGACGGAATACACCTGCAGAACTCCAAAGATGTCAGCATTCATCATGCAAACATGGCTTGCGGTAATTGCTCATTGCATTTAAGTCCGATAGGCATTTAGGCTATATATATTCAGAAGGCTCAAACATTTTGATTTCCCCAACCTTAGCACACAAAGAAATATTCAATAAGAACACTAGACAACTCACATATAACGTAGATATAGGCCCTATCCTAAAACTTGTGACTTGAAAGTAATGACTAAGATCAACTGAAAACCTTCCTCGGTTCTGTGTACTCTGCATTTCAAATAAGTGGACAGTTCAGAATTAAAGTAGGCTGAAAAAAAAGGTTTTATAAAGTACTTTAAGTTTCTACTATCTACCTTCTGTAGTTAATCCATGGCAGCATAACTATGGACAGTCTTATTTGATGCAGGTGACGATTGTATCTCTATCCAGACAGGATGCAGCAACATAAATATACATAACGTGAATTGTGGACCAGGCCATGGAATCAGCATAGGCGGACTAGGCCGAGACAACACAAAAGCATGTGTTTCAAATGTTACTATCAGAGATATCAACATGTTCAGAACCATGACTGGCGTCAGAATCAAGACCTGGCAGGTAAGCTTGTGCTCGTAGGTACAAACAAAATCCTAGTCCAACCGCAGAAACAGAAAACTACACCATCACAAAAGGAAAATGAAATAATACGTCCTCTCCCAACATCTATACAAGCAACAATCTCGTGAAGTCTCCAAGAAAAAAAAGATGATGCCAAGAAAAATTATAATATTTGCTGAGCTAAACAAAATGAACTCTCATTTTTGCAGGGTGGTGTAGGGTTGGTTCAAGACATAAGGTTCTCAAATATTCAAGTCTCAGAAGTTCGAACACCTATCATGATAGATCAGTTTTATTGTGACAAAAGCACCTGTAGAAATCAAACATCAGCAGTGGCAATATCAGGGGTTCAATATGAGAACATCAGAGGGACATTCACAATCAAGCCTGTCCATTTTGCATGCAGTGACAGCTTACCTTGTTCAGGGATCTCTCTTACTGGCGTGCAACTCCGACCAGTGCAAATACCCCAATACCACCTAAACAACCCATTCTGCTGGCAAGCTTTTGGGGAGCTCTATACTCCAACCATCCCTCCCATAGCTTGTTTACAGATTGGAAAACCTGCTGGCAACTACTTACAAACATATCACGACATATGTTGAAAGACTGAGAGTGCCTTCGTCTGTTGAGTGGTGCTTATCCATGAGTGGTCGTTGTGATACTTCCGACCCTTTTGCACCATTGCTTAGTGGTGTGCATATATACAGTTATTTTGATGTCATTGTTATAACAGCATTTTAACTTTTCCATTAAACAACATAGATATTGTTTTCAAACTGGTCATACAGCAAGCATATGTACTTCCAGAAATGAATTAATATGATGACAAAAGATTGTCGGATTTTGTGAATGGTGGAGCTACAGCAAAGGGTCCAAAGGGAAAAAGGAAATGGAATGCACAATCCTGAACAATCAAAAAAATATTCAGAAACAGATTTCTATGGAAATATAAATGAACCATAATACCAAACAACACTAGACAATGACTCGATGTAAGGGGGCAGTTATTGAAATCAAATAAAAATAAAACAGTTCTTCAAGCAAACTAGAAAATGGTTATGAAAAATGAGCAAGTGTAGTATAGCATGCTTACAGCTAAGAAATAGTACCAGTTTTTTAAGTGAGCAGATAGCTACTAAATAGCAGCTAGAAATATTTGAAAAGTGATGGCATTTTCTCTGGTTTGAAAGAGATCTATATAGTTGCAAGATAATGCACAGAAATATAATGGGTGGTTAAAAATTAATATTCTAGTAAAATTGACAAACAGAAGTGTGCACTTAGCAATAAGAATATGTACATTATTTTAAATCCTGTGGTTTCTATAACCTCAGCTAAACCTGAGAACAAAGAAGTGAAAATGGTAAAATGAAACACAGGGATAACAGGGACTGGACTGGAAAATAACTTCTAGTACATTATTCTGGATATATAAGGGAGAGAGAAAAACTGATAATGGGATCCAAAATTGCTAAAAAAATATCTGAATGAAACAGAGGATGAAGCATATGCATATGGCTCTCCTCTTTTTTTTTTTTCCCTTTTTCCATCTAGACATATCACGCGTGGTAAACATTCTACTGTCACCATAAAGTCTGAGCTGGAGAATTTTCTTCTACCATTTATATGGGAACCACCACAAACAAATAATTCTCACTGGTTAAGAAAATCCTTATGATCTTCTAAAAAACAATATTTAAACCCAGAAACATGTCAAGTAAAAGTAATCACACGAAACCGTAATGCCATCGAAGGAGTCTTATGATAAGTTCAAGAATAAAACTTTTATGTGGTAGCTCTATGTACAAGTTATAGTGAAACATATTGATGGCCAAAGTACAACATTTTGGGCAGCCGGTGACAACCATTTGCTAATGGTGGCACTACATCATTTGCAGTCCATATTTTGTAGCATGCTTGTTCAACAATCAAACCAGCCACACTCAACAAATAAATGTGGCAGTGGTAAAATTATCTCAAACTTTTAGGAACCTACAGTGTAATCCCACTTCAGTAGAAACATGTACAAGCTACTCTCATGAACTGATGAACATAAAAAAATGAACTCATCCATTAACGATGATTCTGGGCTGATGTTAGCTTCGCAAGAAGTGTTGCTTCAATTCCATAATCAAATAGATGATAATCCTTTGATTAGGAGTTTGCTTTGCACTGTATGCCCCAATAACTATGTGGCTTCCAAGTATTTGCAAATATTGTTCCATGACTAATGAAAATCAGAAGCAAAAAAGAATAAAATGAGCCAATATGGATGTTCAAATGACAATATATTAGCTTATGATCTGTAGCCTGCATAGTAAATATGCTATTGCTGGCCAACAAAAATTATGACCCTGCATGTTGGAAGGTCCAGCTACGGGCTTATGCCATACGTGTATCGGCTGTATATTTTTAAGAACACAAAATTTACATACATTTTGCTTTCTATTTTCAAATTTGAGAGAAGAGCAATCCATTACATGAATAAAATCGTGAAAAACAGCAGTATAGTTGCTCCTAAGAGTTAAAAGCATGCAGAAATTAGCATTGACTGAAAATGACACCTCAACCGAAACTAGTAAATTTGCTCTCTGTAATTCATTGATGTAGCACATAATCAAACATAGCAAGACTGTCAAAATTGGAACTATAGCACTATGCTAGTTGGTGCAAAAAGATATCCCAGAAACTCTTCTGGTAAAAGCTCAGCCCCACCATGTAGTTACAAGAAACACACATATCCTGTGCAAAGAGAAGCAAATGTGTTATTATAATCCTTTTAACGGCGCAAGAGAAATCAGCCAAATAAGAAAGGTATGAGATGAAACAAACCTGCTAAAGCTTCAAAACTTCGGCATTGAGAAGAAATACACCTGCTGAAAGTCATCATCTCGAAAAACTAAGGACATCCTTTGTACCCTTGAAGTCCTCAACAGTTTCAGGCCTAGTGAGCCCAGTTCTTTCCTCGTATTTCTTCTCTAGGTTCTATTATAAAGAATGAGACAAGGTGTTTGAGTCAATGTCAGCAACATACATAGTGTTATTACATAATATAGTATAAAGACCGGCATACAAGCCTAGGAAAATGTTTATGCAAATATGCAATCCCTATTATGTTTTCATTATATAATGGCATCTTTAGCTGACATGATGCTAAGGTGGAAACTGAAAACTGGCAGATCGAGGAAACTTGTAGCTTATTTAAACTAGAAAAAACGTGTATTTACAGCCAAAGAAAACAATATGTGCTCGAAATAATAACAAAACACAATGAAACTACTAATACCAAATGATTTTTTTATTAAATTCCCAAATGATTCACTCGAAACTGCATTTTACTAACCTTCAAATCCTCACGTATGCTTTCAAGAACATCCATAGTCATTCTATCAAAGAAAAGGATCCCCTGCAAATCCACAACCAATATTAAGAATCACAATGTTGAGTCAGTGCATGCATATGCATTTCTTGATGGCATATTCTTTTCATATCACTTTTCAACTACTGGTCACTTATTGTAATGCAAAAGAATCATGACACTTTCTCCCATAGGCCATTTTGGACACTGGCACAGTCCGCAAATACCACTTCAACCACTGACCCCAAACATAAAATGACAGTAATAAAGCAATGTTCAGTTACAAGTTCAGTAAGATTAATTTTAAGGTGATGAGTGTAATATCTGAAAATATGTGACAGGTATGAACTCTGGATAACTTATAGCTTAACTATACTAAATTTACTTCCATTTGACTTCAAATGAAGTCCTAAACTTCAAAAGATTATCATATGAATGCAGACACCTTCATCATGAGTATTGAGGGAACATTAGATCTAGCTGTTCGTTTGTCAGTCAGTTTCGTTGACCATTGCATATATTGAACACAAACGAGTCATAGAAAATTCTTGCAGACCAAGCTGACAATCCATTTCGATAGCGGTTAAACACATACCTGCAAATGATCAAACTCATGCTGAAAAACTCTTGCAGGTAGACCTGACAATTTAACTTTGATTTTTGCCCCTGTAACATCTTGTGCCTCAATTTTCACATTGTCTGGTCTCTGCAGGAAGCCAGGGGCACAACGGTCACCAACGTAATCTACTATTACCAATCATGCATGTTTCATGTGTAATGGCAATAATACATATGGTTCAAAACTATAATGATTAAAGACTGCCTAAACTCTGGGATATCAATTTTCAGATCATGTATATAGAAGGTCAAAAGCCACTTCTCTTATCTTACAATAACATGCAAGAAACACAACCATAAATGAGGCATAGATTTCGAAATATCTTATTCCACAAACACCAAACTAAAGGACCGAGCAGTAAAAATTCCTCACACGGTAACAAAATGGGCAAAGAAACTATTCTCACCACCACGTTGGCATATATTCCAGGAAATGACAAGCATCCTTCTTCAAAAACAAGCAATCGCTTTGAGGACTTGTATACCACTGGGTTAACAAGGATAATTTCCTCTCCTTCCCCCTTCACCCCAGCTGGATTGAATACCATCAGCTGCACGTTCACTCCAACTTGTGGTGCTGAGAGACCAATGCCATCCGTCCTAAAGGAGAAAGTAGCAAACTACTTAACTTGACATGTACACTTGTCCAACAAAACGTTTATAACAGTCCTATATCTAAACATCAGACGGGCCTATGATTGGATAGTTGCCCAAATTCGATGCACGGCTAATGCATGTCAGTTCCATACAAGCACGAATTCCATAAACCTGTGAAAAGGCCATCAGAAAATTTCACATAAGCTTTACGGAACACCCACTCGAGGTAGTCTCCTCAGCGGTAAGTGACAACTCAAATCGCTAATACGCTAGAAATGGTAGGTCAAATATGGAACATCAACTCTACTTTTAAGCTCCAGGACATCTACAACTACTCAAATGTATTCAGCATTTCCGTGCCCCCAAACAAATACAACCCTCAATTCAGGGTTTCCATTCAATGAAAATAAGCATCAACTGAAGTCCACTGAATGCAAACAGACAATATAACATGGCTGCGTATTAAGAAAAAAAAAATAGCGCATCAGTTGATGCATAATTACACGATATTCTCATTCACGTTTCATCAAAAGGCTTAAGTCCTGACTCACTTGTACATAACGTCGAACATCTCGTCAGTGAGGGCGCGAAGTTTGTCGTCGAACGTATTGATGCGCTTGTTACGCGCGCGAAGGATGGGGTCTGGGTACTTGACGACCTGGAGCGGCGGCTCGAACCGGAGGTCGGCAGCTGCACCGTGAACAAGGAGCATCAACGAAGTGAGCCGTAGCCGAGAGAGACACAGCTCAGTGGCGGACGGAAATTTGAGAGGAGGTGGTCGCGGCTAATCGTCTAACCTGTGGCGAAGTCCTCGTCCTCGGCGGGCGGGGCGGCGGCGAGGGAGGAGCTTAAGCCGCGGCGCGCGCGGGCGGCAAGGGGCATGGCCGGGCCGGCGCGGCGCAGGGGCAGGGCTCCGGGGTGCGCGGCGAGGAGCGGGCGGGAGGAGGCCGCGAACGCACGGAGGCGGGGGCAGAGGTGGAGGCGGAGGCCCGCGGCCATGGGAGCAGCGGCGGCTTCTCACTTCCGCTCCGATTTTTACCCTTTTCCCGTGCGAAGTTGCGATTTGCGATTGGAGCGTGTGCTCGACGACGGCTCGGAGACGTTGGCGCTGCTGGGCCGGGGGACACGATGATGCCATGATGGCGGACACGCTCGTGGCTCGCTCCGCAAACCTCGGCAGCTGGCGTTTGATCGTCATCGAACGGCGGTCCCCTTGATTTTGTTGGCTGGGCCGAGTCGTCAGTTGTCTTGGTAAAGCCGACGAGGCTCCATTTGTGTTGGGCTTTGATATTGACAGCCTAGCAAGATGTAAATGGGCCTTCTAGGTTGAACACACTACTTTTAGCCCATTTCACTTAGCTTGTGCCGCTGCATGCAGGTATGCAACAAATCAGTCTCTGGTCACTTCATCAAGCAGCTCGGTGAACACTTGTCGATCTAGCAAGCGATAAGGATCACTTCTTCATCCCAGCCACCAATAACACGTGCCCAAGGCGCAACATCCCGGCCCCACGCTCCTCTCGTCGCACGTCTCGATCGGCATCTATCCACTTCACGGCGATGCGATCCGTCCAGAGCTCCCCGCTCCGGCCGGATCGGGCAGGCCTGCCTAACCGGTTCCGAGATGGGGCGAGGCGGAATCACTTCCGTTTCGGGCAAGGCCATGGACACGAGGCAGTGCTACTGCTGCCCCAGCCGTCACATGCAAAGTGGCGGGACGCGATCGATCGATCGATCGTGCGGCGCGATCATGCAAGCTAGCTAGCCCGGCTGCATATAGCAAAGTCGAGCTACGCGTGGACGGCCGGCCGCGTCGATCCACCGCGCGCCGAAAGCGAGAGAGAGCCTAGCTACACGCTCTAATGCCAACGGCACCGTGTGATGGTGGACATGATGAGGGAAGGGGAGTACAGCTGTGGGCTTTCGCTGCAGCAGATCACCGCGAGAAAGGAAAGAATGCGTCTGCAACGCGCGCGTTGATATGACGCTACAAAGCTTGTTGTTCATCAGCCAACGAAAAGTACTAGTATCTCATTGTACCAGTAGTACAACGACGTCTCTGAACGTACGTGTTTGTGTAAGTAATGCTTACGAGTTGCATCGGTTAAAATTGGCTGAAGCGTTGCGATGCTCAACAAAGTATGCGACTACCACTACCACCCTGCAGTTGATCATCCAAAGCGTTGGGCTGCGACTTGGTAGTCCACCGGATCTGATCCCTGGATTGGAATTGGTTGAGAGACTTGTACGCGTAGCTCCCGAAACGGAACGGCCTCAAACGAAAGCAGGCTTTCCCCTTTCCAAAACGGGGCAAGGAGGGGTGCAGGCCGCAAGCCAGCCACAAACAAAGAGCATGTGTCACGCCAACGCAAACATGTGCGCGATAACACCGATCGATGCCGCCATCGGCGCGCCTATATATATTTCCACCGGCGCCGAACGATCGATACAGCACATCGATCGCCCACTCACACGTTCCTGTTCTGCACCGGCTAGCTGAGGTAGCGAGGGCGGTAGATCACTTGTACATCGCAGCAAGGCGCGGGAGATGGCTGCGTGGATGGCTAGGAGGTGCGGCGGCGAGCCGGCGGTGCGCAAGGGGCCGTGGACGCTGGAGGAGGACCTCATCCTCGTCAGCTACATCTCCGAGCACGGGGAGGGCTCCTGGGACAACCTCGCGCGCGCGGCTGGTAAGCCTCGGTCTCGAACTCGATCAATCGCTGCTTTTTCTCCTCCCCTGCTTGCTGCGTGTTCCTGCGCGTGCGCGCTGGACACGCAACGATCAAACAACGTTGCGTATGGACTGAACTGATCGTGTGGCGTGTTGATTCTGACCACCAACCAGGCCTGAACCGGAACGGGAAGAGCTGCAGGCTGCGGTGGCTCAACTACCTGAGGCCGGGGGGGCGGCC
>LAPY01005423.1:18229-29736 GCA_000970635.1 Eragrostis tef | reverse complement strand
AAATAATTGTGCGGGGGTTCTTCTTCTTTTTTTGAAAAAAAGGAATGAGAAAAATTAAGGATTTCTACGCAGATAGCTCCCATGAATCCCAATCTCCTATCATCCAACATAAGACAGCAATTTTCATAATATAAAAAAAGATTCCAGGTTCATATATATATACACAACACCAAAATTCCGTGTTCATATACTCGGTGAGAAAATAGCTAAAAAAGGGCCGCTTTGTGTGTGGGTGTGTGCACGCACGCGCGTGTGCGCCTCTTAATTACGTCGTTTTCTTGTTATTTTGTTCCAAATCCATCTGATGTCGTTGAGTCATTAATGTTTTGATTCGACATCCGAGTAATACATTGATAGGTACTACCGATATGTCATTGCTTCCTAAACATAATGTATGTCACCGGTGTTTTTTTTTTTCAAGATTTTCGAGATGGAATTTGCTTGAAGTAATGTTGTGAGAAAACACACAAAAAAAGGAGTTTCTCCAAATTTCACCTATTCCTATATGCTATGTAGATTCTCTCTGTTTTGTTTTTCTCTTTTTTCTGACTGCGTCTTGGGAAGGCTAAATGGGCTCCTCTAGTCCAGCCTGTCTACCGAATCTGCTACTGTATACTAGGCAACTAGGAATATTTGGCAATTAGCGATATGAGATTATGATAGGGATGTCGACTTTAGAATATTACCTTATCTAAATATAAAGATATTTGATCCTTTATTCTCTTTTTCATGAAATTGAAATGCGAAGATAAAAAGTTGGTGGCATACAAAATCTGCTTTATAGTGGTAGGAACCCAAGAAGGCTAACCCTTGTTTTGGCAGCATGCCTGTTTTTTCCATTCTAAGATTTTGATTGAGAGAGTTACCATGTTGTTTGGGCTCTGGTTCACTTTAATCTAATTAGCTGAAATGATCTGTGAAAAAACATAACCATTAGGCGTTTCATATTTGCCTATATTGCATATGGATACTACCTCAATCAAAGCTCTCACATAAGATTCATGCTTCATAAATTGGCTACATACAGTTGCAATATGAAAATCCAATAATCAGGTATCATCATTAATTTTTTCTTTAGACAATGTAGACATTGTGGAGCACGGATGAAGAAAGAAAAAACAAGCTAAGACGTGGGCTAAGATTTTAATTTCAAATTACTCTCCCTGGAAAAATACTATAATTGCCCAAAAACGAAAATAATCCAACACTTTATTTACACGGAGACCCCTGAACTCGCTCATATTTAAACCAGCCCCACACCCCTCCCTCACCTTTCTTCTTCTCCGTTGCGTCGCTTATAAATACCAGTATACCGCTCGCCTCGTCACCATTCCTTTCCCCATTAATATTTGCTTCGGCTCCCTTTCTCTCCACCAAATAAACCCCGAAAAGGAGAGGAGGCGAGCGCCGGAGGAGGAGTAGGAGGCTAGGGTTAGGGTTCCTGCCCCGCCGTCGCGTGGGGGTAGTGGTGAGATGGCTGCCCCCGCCTCCCCCTCGCCGCAGCCGCAGCAGCAGCCGTCGCCGTTCATGGAGCTCGTCAAGGGCTCCTCCGGCCTTGAGAAGGTCCTGCTCCGCGGCCGTGAAGCCGATCTTTTTTGGCACGCGGGAAGGGAATGCTAAGATTAAACTTAGATCACTCATGATTTATTGCCTATTTTAATTTGGAACATAACAAATATATTTGTTGGGATAGACTAATATAAACTGTAAAATATCAACGGTAAGGCTTAAAATGGAAATTGTCGGAACTATCGGTAAAGTCTAAAATTGTTTTCATTTTTGTTTCCACCAAATACTGTCACTTTTTTTTTCATTTTATCGGTATAATTTTCAACTACTACGGTTTAGAGAAGTCGGAAACAAGCCCCGGTCATTCGATAAATTCCGTTTTTGCTTTCATCCCTACGCGAAACACTTTGATAAGCTTTCTTCGACATGGCATTCGGTCCACAATATGTTTAACGTGGCCAAAACGTCGGAATCCAAGTTTTAAGTTCACAAGTGGTGTTAACAAAGCATTAATTAAAAGGTTTTTTAATAAAAATAAATATCCCCAAGTCCATCACACGTATACCCTTCCTTTTCCCTCGAGCTTGGACACTCAACAATAATGGCTTCACAATAAAAGGATATAAATAATTGTGCGGGGGTTCTTCTTCTTTTTTTGAAAAAAAGGAATGAGAAAAATTAAGGATTTCTACGCAGATAGCTCCCATGAATCCCAATCTCCTATCATCCAACATAAGACAGCAATTTTCATAATATAAAAAAAGATTCCAGGTTCATATATATATACACAACACCAAAATTCCGTGTTCATATACTCGGTGAGAAAATAGCTAAAAAAGGGCCGCTTTGTGTGTGGGTGTGTGCACGCACGCGCGTGTGCGCCTCTTAATTACGTCGTTTTCTTGTTATTTTGTTCCAAATCCATCTGATGTCGTTGAGTCATTAATGTTTTGATTCGACATCCGAGTAATACATTGATAGGTACTACCGATATGTCATTGCTTCCTAAACATAATGTATGTCACCGGTGTTTTTTTTTTTCAAGATTTTCGAGATGGAATTTGCTTGAAGTAATGTTGTGAGAAAACACACAAAAAAAGGAGTTTCTCCAAATTTCACCTATTCCTATATGCTATGTAGATTCTCTCTGTTTTGTTTTTCTCTTTTTTCTGACTGCGTCTTGGGAAGGCTAAATGGGCTCCTCTAGTCCAGCCTGTCTACCGAATCTGCTACTGTATACTAGGCAACTAGGAATATTTGGCAATTAGCGATATGAGATTATGATAGGGATATCGACTTTAGAATATTACCTTATCTAAATATAAAGATATTTGATCCTTTATTCTCTTTTTCATGAAATTGAAATGCGAAGATAAAAAGTTGGTGGCATACAAAATCTGCTTTATAGTGGTAGGAACCCAAGAAGGCTAACCCTTGTTTTGGCAGCATGCCTGTTTTTTCCATTCTAAGATTTTGATTGAGAGAGTTACCATGTTGTTTGGGCTCTGGTTCACTTTAATCTAATTAGCTGAAATGATCTGTGAAAAAACATAACCATTAGGCGTTTCATATTTGCCTATATTGCATATGGATACTACCTCAATCAAAGCTCTCACATAAGATTCATGCTTCATAAATTGGCTACATACAGTTGCAATATGAAAATCCAATAATCAGGTATCATCATTAATTTTTTCTTTAGACAATGTAGACATTGTGGAGCACGGATGAAGAAAGAAAAAACAAGCTAAGACGTGGGCTAAGATTTTAATTTCAAATTACTCTCCCTGGAAAAATACTATAATTGCCCAAAAACGAAAATAATCCAACACTTTATTTACACGGAGACCCCTGAACTCGCTCATATTTAAACCAGCCCCACACCCCTCCCTCACCTTTCTTCTTCTCCGTTGCGTCGCTTATAAATACCACTCGGCTCGTCCCCATTCCTTTCCCCATTAATTTCCTCCGCTTCGGCTCCCTTTCTCTCCACCAAATAAACCCCGAAAAGGAGAGGAGGCGAGCGCCGGAGGAGTAGGGTTAGGGTTCCTGCCCCGCCGTCGCGTGGGGGTAGTGGTGAGATGGCTGCCCCCGCCTCCCCCTCGCCGCAGCCGCAGCAGCAGCCGTCGCCGTTCATGGAGCTCGTCAAGGGCTCCTCCGGCCTTGAGAAGGTCCTGCTCCGCGGCCCGCGCAACTGCTCCGCCGAGGTACCCGATTCTTCCTCTCTCACCCACCCACCTCACTGTCGTCGTGTGCGTGTCTGTGGATGCGTGAAGCGCTGAGCGGCGCGGGCGCGCGGGACTGCGATTGGTTTGGATTTGGGTTCCTTCGGCGCAGATCCGGCGGGAATTCGGCTGATCCGCGTGGGGTTTGGGCGGAATTGACGAGGCTTTCGCCGTTTGGGTGTGCGATTTATTCTGCTTTTGTCCCGTTTGGGGTGGGATCATTATCAGCGCATTGCATGATCCGTTTGTTATGGGAATGGAATCGACGGGATTCAGACTTCTGCGCAGTTTTAACACTTTATAGATGCGTTTACTAAGCATAGTATAGTGCGGGGGTTTGTTAGTATGATGGTCACTGATCAAGTGATCAGCCTAGTATATAGAGCTTTTAGTGATCAGAGTCGGTGGGCCTTTCTTTTGTGCTTTGGTTCATTAGTTGAATTTGGTATTTTTCACAGCAACCATTTGGTCTGTATATATCTGCAATGATCCAAGTGCTGTGATACACTGTCAATAATAGGAAGGTGGAACTGGAGGACTTTTAGTGATGACACACTGTTTGCGGTAGTGATGTAATTCAAGAATGAGCACTGCCGCCCGTTGGAGTTATTTTTTTTCTTTTTTTTTTCCCATTGCATACTTTATGGTTGTTGTAGGGACGAATCCTATTCTTGTGCCTTTCGTTTGCTGTAGATGTTTAGGATTAGATAATACTCAAATATTCGGTGTTTTGTTTTGCGTCATGCTTCTTAGTGGAGCTCCTAGTCCTATCAATCTCTTTTGAGTTTTGATAATTGAGTTTTCAAAATTTTCAACCAAGATTAGTTTACATCTCTTGCAGTTGACAAAACATCCACCCCGTTATGAGGTTGCATTTCCCGCAATTAAGAAATTATACATACCATTCCTTGTTTGGTCGTCCCACATCAATGCTTATATGACACTCACCAAAGTTGTTTGTTTAGTTAAACTGTTCATCCATGTTGTACTCTGTTGGCAGAAGTAACATCACAAATCATACCGTTATGTATAAATGATCACAATTAGTCTTATTCAAACATTTTTCATCCATGTTATTCTGTTGACAAAACACTCAGATATATTGTCATTTGTCAACAAAATATTTCTCGGAATCCTATATTATATAAAGAAAATAGCATCATGGAGTGGTTATTCATTTTCTTGGTTCAATTACCTAAAACAGTTATATATCATCTGGACCCTGTTTTTCTATTGCTATTACTTCCTTTTTTATTATATATAGTAGCTCTAGATAGTTCTCTTATTTTGTACATACTCTCAGATCTGTCTTTATGGAGGTCAAGTAACATCATGGAAGAATGACCATGGGGAAGAGTTGCTTTTTGTCAGCGGCAAGGTACTACTGCACAATACATTCAATGCTTATTGATGACAATATTGGTCAATACATGTGTGAACGAATCAAATAAACATAAAAAATCTGTTTTAGAAGCTATCCTATGACTTGTTTTCCTAAAATTTCATTAGTTTATGGCCTGTCCTTGTTACGTCATGTTTCTTCCATGTCTTCAATCTGTGTAAGCTTGAGTTGTAGCAGTATTTCTTCCTCATGCTTAAACATATTTTACTTTGTTATATCCTGTCAGTATTCAAGCCAGAGAGTCTGTTAGTTTTTCTATTTGTCGATGCAGTGTTCAGCATATGTCCATTATTAATGCCTCGTGAATTTTGAAAGCTGAAAAACACTCATCTGTTGCAGGCCATTTTCAAACCTCCAAAAGCCATCCGCGGTGGTATACCCATTTGCTTTCCCCAAGTATGGTAACCTCCACCCATAGTAATTTTTTTTTTGTGTGTGTTTGAAGATCTCTGTTTAATGAAATGCACCCTGATAATGCAGTTTGGATCGCATGGGAATCTTGAACAACATGGTTTTGCAAGGAATCGGTTTTGGACCATTGATAACAATCCACCTCCTTTACCAGTGAATCCTGCTATTAAAGCTTTTGTTGATCTGATTCTTAAGCCTTCTGAAGAGGATCTGAAGATCTGGCCTCACAGGTTTGTTTTATACGACAATCACAGGTTGATCAATTGTTTTTGTTTCTTCATGTCATCTAGTATACAGAGCTAATGATCTCTGCTTATTTCAAGTTACAGTTTTGAGTTTCGCTTGAGAGTGGCTCTTGGACCTGCTGGAGATTTGAGTCTTACATCCCGAATCAGGAATACCAACACTGATGGAAGACCTTTCTCTTATACATTTGCATATCACACATACTTCTCTGTCTCTGACATATGGTATTTGCCTCGCATTATTCCTTTTTCATTGTTCTCAGGTTTCTTGAAAAATCCTTGCTTTCCTTTATTAACTGTTCGCCTTATTGCTTGAGCATTACACATGGATGTTTGGAACATCAGTTTTGCATATTTGTGGTGTTTTATAAGTGTAAGGTAAAAGTATTCGGTAGATGAATGTGGTTTTTGCCATCTTCATTGGATGAGAAGAGATGCAAACATAATTCCTTTGAGGATAGACAACATATAATGTTTTGTCTATGTATGCTGTGAGCATAGCTTTTATAGGATTGTATTATATTTTTGCATAGCCTGTGTTCCCCTGAGTGGATTAGTTAAGAATTTCATCCTGTGTAGCGTAGGTTTTGCCAACCGGGGCCTAAGGTTCTTGAGGTAACCTGTGTTCACTGTTAATCTGGGGCAATGTTCTGCTTGGTTTAGTTGAGCTGACACGGTCAATTACTAATTACAATAGCTTCAAATTAATATGCTTGTTGAAATGTTAGTGTTATAAGTCGATACATTTCCTTGTAACGGTTTAGTTGTGTACCCACACAAAGTGGGCTGACTCGTCAATTAATGAATATAGTAGCTTCAAACTAATATACTTGTTGAAATGTTCGCGTTGTAAGTCGATACAATTCCTCAATGGTTTAATTGAGGTCCTTTATTTGTGGAATCCCGTCTTGGATTTTTTAATCTGAGGCTGCTTGCACTGAAATGGTTATTTTTGTTTCTTAACCACTTTATCAGTGAGGTGCGTGTTGAAGGGCTGGAAACAATGGATTACCTTGACAATTTAAAGGCAAAGGAGCGTTTCACTGAGCAAGGGGATGCTATTGTATTTGAATCAGAAGTAAGCATGTTAGCTCATATTGAATACTCCATATCAATTTTGCACTACTAAACTGATACTGCTTTTACTCTTCCTTGTCAAGATCGACAAAGTATATCTTGCTGCACCCCCTAAAATTGCAATAATTGATCATGAGAAGAAAAGAACATTTGTCTTGACCAAAGAAGGGCTTCCGGATGCTGGTAAGCTTGGTTTGGTGGCAAATACTTTTATATTAAACCTGTCCAATGTTATTGCTACAAAATGCATCACTTTCTTTGTTCTTGTACTGTATTCTATAGTTGTTTGGAACCCTTGGGACAAGAAGGCTAAAGCTATGCAAGATTTTGGGGATGGAGAATACAAGCACATGTTGTGCGTGGAGCCTGCAGCTGTTGAGAAGCCTATTACCCTGAAGCCTGGTGAAGAGTGGAAAGGAAGGCTTGCAATCTCAGCTGTTCCTTCCAGTTACTGTAGCGGGCAACTGGATCCACTAAAAGTCCTTCAGGGCTGAGAATCCTCAATTTATGCGTCTTGTACAGGTGACATTCTACTCTTAGGATATTGTTTTGTTTGGGTGACTTGCTCAGGCTGAAGTTCTGCTCTTATGATTCCATGCATCAGTGCATTAACTGCTTGAGCAGTTATGATATACAAACTGTTATTTATGTACTCTATGTATCTTCCAATCATTTCATGAAATGATCCTCTCTTTTTCCTGAATTCCATCAAATGATCAAGATTTTTTTCTTGCATCTTGATGTCCAGATCCAACTTAAACATGCTAGACAGTTGTGAATTTATGATGTTTCAACATCCCCCACATTTCTGATCTGACCAGTCTTGCTTCCTGTAGGTGAACTTGATTGCCCTTACTATTTGATGCTGGGCTGGCGCAACGCCGCTTCGACCATTCTTCCTTTGCGGATTTCCATCCTTCATATTCCTGTCTTTTTTTTTCTTTTTCTTTTTTGTTTTGTATCTAGAGTTGAGTGGTAGGGTACTCCAGAATAACAGACCTTAGAGCGAGGCCATCTCCTCGGTGAATGATATTGGTGGACAAGTATTGTCAACCGCGTCGTAGTTCAATGTGACTCATCTGCTATGCTGAGAGATTATTGCTACCATGTAAATTCTTAAGTGTTTTTGGGGGCTGCCTTTATGGGTGGGTCTGAAGGTAATGTTTAGGTGCTTGGATACTGAACTTGTGGAAGACAGCGAGTAGATGTTCATTTCTCTCTGTTACTGTCTAGGCGCAGGTTTGTATCACGCCCTTAGTAGCACAACTCCCTCCGGTTCTGAAATGTTGACGTTAGTACAGGAAGTTTAGTTCAATTTGAACTAATTCCTTTGTCGTAATGGAGGGAGTACATATTTATGAGATTATTTCTGTTCCCCATTGGCTGTTCCGTTCTTGATGCCGTGCATCCATCCATAAATCGAGCGATAGTTTGTCTGCACATTTGTGCAGTCCCAGCGAGGAAGTGATCATTCCCGCTTTTCTGGGGGCAGGGAGCGACATGATTTTGGGTTCTCTTCTGAACCATCTGCGGCAGCCAAGGGGGACAACGAGTGGTGGAAAATCGCCACCTGCGAGCCCTTACAGTTAGGCCTCTGCAGTGTACTAATTCTGGATCACCAATAGCTTCCAAAAAGATCCGGCTCGTGTCGGCTTGCGGAAGAGCTACAGGCTACAGCCTTTGCCACCGCGTCTTATCTGCTGGCTTTTGTACGATTCTTGAAACGTAGCTAGGAAAAACATAGGATTAAAGTAAACCATCATTTGACTTTTTTTTTCATGAATTCAAAATAGGGATCCGTGTGAATAAGTTAGGCTCTCAAAGGAATTTTAAACATGAGGTCGGAGCTTATGGAGGGAGATGAAACAATCTAGAAAATAATCTTAAAATGCGAAAACACACAACATTATGAAATTAACAATGCAGCATAATCAATATTATAAATGATCCCATTGCTATAAAAAAGGAAATGAAAAAAAGAGGCTAGAAAAGGGATTGGACGACCTGAAGCATATGGTGGAGATGGGAAGGAAGGTTGGTGATTCTATGTTACTGTATTGATAAAAAGAAATGTTCCCGTATTGGAGATTACATATTCATTAACATTTAATAAGGATAATTGATTATTTTATCATAACTATTAAATGAAGGGACATGTCAAGTTGGTATGGTCATTTAGATTTAGATAGGATATCCAAAGTTTCATTCATCTAGCTAGTTTTACTTTATTATCATAACTAAGAAATAAGTAACCCCATTTTGTTAAATAAATAACAGAAGTGTTAACCACAATAGGAAGCAAGAAAATGTGAAAATTGTAACCAGAAGTTACTGTAACTTGTCTTCAACAACAAAACTGACAAAAGCTTTATACTATAGGACTTATTACTGTTTCTTTTAGCTTGTTCTAGTTATGCAGTTTGAACTGAACGAGATCATGGACAATATGGGATTGAAATGAATAAGTCATTCAAGAATGAGAATATAATACTATGTAAACATAATGAATTTGTTTCTCTTCTCTGTTCAAGAAAGAATTTGTATCTCTTCTCTTTTCTGTCAAAAACCCTGTGAGCTGACAGTAGAAGCCAAGGATTTGCAGATGGGGCACCAATTCTTCTGGCGAAGCCACTGTTGGATGCATGTGGTATGATAGTAATGCTTGCATACCATCTTGGCCAGCTCCACACCAGAGAAATACTCCTCCTGGAAAAGGAAAGGAAAGACTGATGAAAATATGGCGTCAAATGTGTTAAGTACATCGTCTCTTGTAGAATATGCGTGGATAGCTCGTTCCTCGAAATTGATCCTTTTTTTAAAAGTGCACATATCCTTTTTTTCCAGGAAAAAACTTGAAAGAATCTGGTCTTTCCGAGCACACTACTAATCAAGGACTCAACGAAAATTACTGGTCGGAAGCTTTGAAGTCTAATCTTATGCGAGTGTAGAAAAAGAGAAGTAATGCTGCTGACTGGCAACTATCATGTGATTTTTTAGTGTCTTGTACATTAATATCAATGCTGGGACTACAGCATCAGTAACCAGCAAATGATATATGTTCTTTCACTGACCCAACATACTAAATAGCTGACTTACTTTTATGTATATTACATGATAATAAAATACCTATTCAAATAGCTTTACATGATGCACAGTATATTATTTACATCCATTTACATAGCTTGGAAATTAAACTGCTCTTTACACAAGTGAGAACATAGTAGAAGTGGTACAATTCCTTACATGTCAAGAACAGATGGCAGTAGGGGATGTATAACTGAACATTCTTTGTTTTGAACAATCCGACCATGTTCTTGTTCTAGTAATATTTGGATATAGCGCTAGTGTGAAAATTGTTGTTTATTCAAACAATTAGTTACAGTAAGAAAAGTATCCTGGGGCAATATAATTGCAGGGCAAGCTGGTCCCAAATAGTAGCAAGCTACAGACCTACCAAATGATGTTGCGGAAATAAATCAGCATACCTGACATATGATGCATTTGCTGTCACCATCTTCATGGCTGATTGACGTTGTGGGCACATAGTGGCTTCTAATCAGACACTCTGATAGTGCACCATCTGAAAGGCCAGTGCTTACAGTACCGATTCTCTCCCCAAGAGCAAGTAGGTCCTATAATACATAGCCGTGCTGGTCACCAAACAAAAGAAAAGGGAAATCTTCCAAACAGAAGGTGCTTCGTAAAATATTGACATATGTGACTGTATTTTGGTAAAAAATTGTCAGCTGAAGGATAGATGTACCTCATAAGACATATCATCAATGTCCATTCTCATTCCCCTATGCCGATCATTTAGGACATAATAATCTTCACCCTGCAAGGCATAATCATTTTCTGAGAATAACAACAATACTTGCAAGATGGGTTGCCATCAGATTGACCATTAAATGGAAGACCACCAAAATTCTAAGCATGTTTGTTTTTCTTTTCAATAGACCACTTCATTCATTCAGGTGGCTAAGGTTGGAAACTGAAACATTAGGAGCTATATCTGAGGCAATTACATGGCCAAGTGAAATAAAAATTGAAGACCATTATCAAGAGTGGCAAAAATGCAAAATGCCATGGGTCACCAAACCATAATACGTTCCCTGCTGATTAACCCCATACAATACGTGCTTATATTTTGAAAAGAACAGGGGAAGACTTCATTTTTGTTGCAGGTGTACATACTTCAAAGACATATCAGGTTGATGTTTAGCAACCTTTCTGAAGATCTGCCCAAGGACGTACCTCTTCATTTCCATTCATATTGAAGCGCCAGTATCCATCGGAATCATCCAAATTGTTCTCCAAAGAAGATATTGGCCCTCCTTGAAGTCTTCTTCTGTGTCTGAACAGTCTTCGAGAAAGAAACCTGCCCGAAGGATCATGGTCAGCACTGCTTGTTTCCACATCCACCCTGGTACTATCTCTATGCATCCTGACAGACTCACTGGTCCTGCTTCCATCCTTTTTCATCTTTGAAGCGGGCCGATGTAGTGATCTTGAAATCACTTGGCTACTGCTTTTGGAACCAGTACCGGGTGTGTTTGGTGATAATGGACTAGGACTACTCCCTCCACTCAGCGAGCGCTTCCTCGATGCATTGACCCTTTCTTTCAATCGAGCCAGCAG
>LAPY01005422.1:4519-15324 GCA_000970635.1 Eragrostis tef | reverse complement strand
TGTTTTGTTACAGTGATGCTACAGTAACCATCGTCTAATCGCGGCTTAATTACCCTTATTAGATTCGTCTCGCGAATTAGCACAGGGTTCTAAAATTAGTTTTGTAATTATACTTTATTTAATATCTTTAAATAGTAAAATTATCTGTCGTAAACTTTAGTCCTAAACGAAACGAACAAAGATTCATCACTGTTGCAGCGAAGGAACTCAGCCTGTTTGGCTAGTACAGCTGAGCCACTTGTCTGAATGTAACTGAGCTTTTGATGATTTATTTAGAGCAATTGTGTTTAGACCTTCAAATTGTTGTCTCATTGTGATTTTACTTTTGAATCTGTGTTTTTGTGATTTTATCATAATTTTTTAAAACTGAACAAAGATTCTATCATGACTCTGTGTTAGCAGCAATTTGACGGTGTTAAATAGTGAGAAAGACCAAGTCGCTCTTTGGTTTTTACCCCAACTTTTGACACTAACCCATTACAACAGATTTTGAAAATTTTGCTATTTTTCCATGCGCAAGATCTCCTGTTCTCCTTCTCCATGCGCAAGATCTCTTGTTCCCCTTCTCCATGCGCAGGATTGGTGATTGTGGACCAGCTACTATTTGGGTTTTTAATCCATTTGTTAGGTTAAGTTTTCTGTTTTTGTTGGGGACGAGTTTGAGGCATTTGTTGGGGACGGATTTGTTGCGGACTAATCCCCTTCTCCTGTTCCACTTTTCTGTTTTTGTTAGGTTAGGTTTTCAGAAAAAATAAATCATGTGTTTTCATAAATGTATAGATTGTATAGGCTCAATTCTTGTAATATTTTACAATTCAAACATTTATATATCCAAACAGGAATTAGAATTGGTTGCTACCTACTGATTCCAACTACCAATTATATGAACATCCAAACAACAGAATTGGCATTGCAAGCCATTTCCAACGAAGCTTGGCTTTGGTATTCAGGGCCAATTCAATTCCTTCTCCTGAATATTGACGTCCAAACGGAGCCTAACAGATTTGAATAAATTCACCTTTTCAATTTAGGGGCATGACAAGCATAGCTTGTTACTTGGGCATACTCATTTTTTCGGAGAACGAATTTTAATATGATATCTAAATTTTTGGTTAGTTGCGCATCTCATCACAACAACAGAAGGAAAAATGTTGAAATGTAGGCAGCAGCAAGCAGATCCAAATAGGGGAAAAAATCTAATAGGCGGCAAGATCTTGGCTGGACATGAACACCAACGGTGAGCATACACCACCAACGCCGCGCGCCACTCTACCCACACGCCGTGCCCGCTAGCCGCGACTGCGCAGCGCATCACTCGCCTCGTGCCGCACCGCTCCAGCCCCGTGCCCACCGCGCCACGCCCGCGTCACGCTCTGCCAGCCCCGCATCCCAGCGCTGTGGCCGCACGCATCGCGCCCTCGTCAAGCCGCTCTCGCTCGCTAGGGTTAGTGTTTGGAGGTTGGAGAACAGAGAAGATGGGATGAGGTGAAATATCCACCACCACCCAAATTCACGAGCACGTATGGCTATGGAGGAACATCCAGCAAAAGTCCAACTACACTACCGCAGAGCCAAAGATACCAAATTCAGTGGAGGTGGACGGCAGATGGGTCATATGCCGACATCGGCCTACAAGATGCAGTTCCAGCACTACCGAAAACTGGATTTTGGAAGTCGAAAGCAGAACAAAAAGTAATTTCCTCATTTATTTGGAAGCCTCAAGAGATAGGGTCATAAAATCACAAAAACACAGATTTGGAATTAGAATCATAGTTGGCCGTCAAATTGATACTAAAAACGCAATTTCCTCATTTATTTATGCCTCACAAGTTGAATGTCGTCGTAAATTTTGATGAGACAATAATGTTGACGGGGTGAAACATGTGCAAATTTTAACATCCAATATATTGTTTTTTATCCGTCCTTCCTCGAATATATTTAGTTTAGGTTTGTCTAAGTCAAAACTGTTTAAATATGACCTCAATAACAAATAAAATCATAAAAATTTGGCCGCAAAAGAGAAACAAACAATCCAGTCATATCATTTTTATGTTGTTATGCTAATGTAGAGTTCACAATTTATTTCTGAATACCTCGAAAGCTCTAATTTTTGTATTTTTCCTGATTTTATTTTGTTTCTTTGTCTGGATTGAAATTTTTGTCCACTAGTTCCCAAATGATGCGAGAAGGAATCTCCTTTGCGGTGGACGACTCGTTTCCTCTTTTCTCAAATTTAATGTGTTTCATGGTTGATAACACGGTCCCATATGTGCTGACAATTTTTCAATAACCACTCCCCTGGGTTTAGTAAGTAATTGGGAATGTTTAGTTGTAGGTAAACAATTGAGCTATGCCTTAACCTGAATGTCTAGGGATTAAACCTCAGAGTACTTGGTCATATATGTGTGAATCACAAAAATACGTAAATAGTTCTGGTGTAACTTTCATTGTCGTGTCTGAGGTGATATTTGGACGATCTGCTCAGCCACCTCCAGCTATTTTTAACTCCACCTTATAACTAACCTTTCTTCGGAAATAAGGCAAGCTAAAAGGGGTTTAGGATCTACTACTCCCAAACAAGTTTTCATGTTCTTTTCCTTAAAGCGAAGCCACTATGAAACGAAAAAACTGACTTGGACCACTCCGAATAGACATCGTGGAACACACGATTTTTACCTGTCGAATTTTAGATTACATGCGCGTACAGTCGACTGTTACAAAATCGAAGAACCTAGGCTATGATCCATCCTTTAGGTGCGTACGCTTCCAGAAACCAACATCCACTCTCCCTTGATTATCTCAATCCTCTCGCAGCTCCAGTCTCATCTCTGTAGTATACGAGCTGAAGTTTGCGAAAGAATTTTTGGACCAAGTACACCATTGATCATTCCATTTTGTTCAGCTTTCTTTTTGTTGTTCAGGTAACTTTTAGGAAGACTGAGTTCACGTACCTGCTGTTAAACTGCCAACCTTCTATGCGAGGCTAGAAATTATGCTAAAACAGTCGATTAATCTTTAAAGGCACGAACAACGAAGCCTCATCTGCTGACAGCAGTGATTTTTAAATTTTCTCAAAAGTTGTTAAAGGCTGAAAAAGATTCACGACAATTCTAGGCGTGACACATCTCCCACTACCGACCTCTCCATGCTGACAGGAAATGGAGCAAACCTGGAAATGGCATTCAAACTGAACAAAGAGCACTTATCTTCTCATAAAATGATTATCAATCATTCATCATTAAGCGGTGCTAAATGCTTATTGTAGATACTTATATTCCGCATAAAAAGGTCTAGAACATGCTACGAAATCCCTACCAAAGGAGAAAACGCAAAAAAGAAAATCCCTGACAGTTGTGCTTGCGCATACTTTTGAGCCTAGACTAGAAAAAAGCCCGTGCGTTGCTACGGGTAAAAACTTTTACAACAGAGAAATATATAAATGGATTAACAAATAGAATTGAATGACAATTTCATCAAAACCAAAGGCTCAGTGAAAATAGCAAGGTTGACTGCTTGAACACCTAGAGGAATCCTTGTTGATGTTTTTCCACGCAGAGGAACATTCCAATAATTAACAACATATGAATCTATATAAAACTACAAGGAAACTTGATCCTCTCATCATCTGTTAGATTGTGAAGAAGCAACACATGCATTGAGCATTTAGACTTGGTAAAATACAAATATCCAACAGCAAAAAGAAATACTTAAAAGCAAAGAATTTATATGGTATATTCAACATCAAGGCACGCCACAACCCCTACAACCTGGATATAGTGAAGCAAGATTTTAAAATACTTAAAAACCAAGGTACATCATAATAAAATAAAAAAGGTACTTTCCTTCTCTGAATTATTCTTTGATTTCTTCCTAATTAACATTGAATTAACAATCTACTGTAAAAACAATTTAAATTCAAATAAATACAAACGAAACTCTAAATTAACTCCAAAAGTTATTAATCTGACGTTCTTGGACATATATTGAATTTATATTAAATTAGGAACAAGAATTAGCTCAAACAAAGATCAGACGGAAGAGAGATTGATTTTGCAATGGTAGCTGTTGGTTATAAATCCGAAAAAAAAAACAATAAAGCCATTGGAGGATTTCTGACGGGCCTTGAAGCAAATGGAAAAAATTGACGAGGCCAGGGTTCATGGGCTAGATGTTGTCTGGGCTATAAGTGTGAGATGGGCCTTTGTATCTCACGTGAAGAGGAATCGACAACAGAGGGAAGAGGGGAAGACGGTGGTCGTCTTCTCCACGACGCCTCCGCCATGGTTGGATTTTGAAGATCAAATCAAGGGCAAGTGAGTGATGAAAAGATCGCAGGGGTACCCAAAACGGGTCGCCCTATCAACAATTGTTTCCTCGCCCTATCCACAATGGATTTGCTGGCGGCAACAACCTCGAGCCCGATCTGGAGTGCGGGATTTTTGGCAACGTTGGCCCACACACGGCTTTTTTGATGCACAAGCTTTTCATCTATCCGAACCCGAACTGAACATCCCTAATTCCTGTTGCCGCTCCACATACACATCACCCATTCTTTTCTCATCAACTAGCAAATTACCCATGCGTTGTCACGGGAGAGAAATCACAATCTATTATTTTTGTAGCTATAAATAATCCATCAGCCGCTACAAGAATTTTGAGCTTTAGTCACCAAGTTTTAGTGACCAAGAAATTTTTTCTTTTGTTGGTCACTAAAAATAGATCAATAGTGACCAATTTTGGGATTATTGGTGGATAAATGGTTTTAGTGATCAACGTTATATATAGTTACCGAGATTGTGTTGGTTGCTATATAGTTTTAGTGACCAATATTTAGAATTGTTGGTCATTATATGCATATGGTGACAAAATTTTAGTCACCACAATGTGACCAAGATTGTTAGTGATAAAATAGCTATTGTGAACAATAATACATATATAGTGACCAAGTATTTTGGTGACTAATAGTCATTTTTCTTATAGTGAGCAGTGGCTAAGCTAGAGTTTCCATGATGTTGATGCCAAATATGTAAAATTATGATTTATAAGAGATTAAGTAGTAGAGATAACCATGGACTGGAGGTACGTCAATGGTCAAAATATAGTGGCATCACTTGGCAAAATAGTGCGCTGACTCAGCCCATTTGCAACAACAAAAACGTAGCAAAATGCAAAATCGTTTTTTGTTCAGACCATCCAGCACACCCCACCAAATTGAACAAAGCCTACCCTCTAGCAGTAAAGGCCCATGCCTGGCCCAGCTTGCAACAAAGCAGTCTCAACTGGCCCAAATTGATGTTCTTCTACCTTCAGACTATCGTTCCAGAAGAAAAACAAAACCAGACGCCATTAGAGACAAGGTAAGCTCGCGGATTGACCAGATTAAAGCACAACAACGCCAATAGATGAGCAAAACGGATTCAAGATCGTATTTTTCGTTGTCTCCCCATCAAGAAATCTCTAAAACTCACACAAAAAAAAATCCGAACTCGAGTTGAACTCAGTCAAAATGAATTCGAGTTCGTCTAAGAATCCATAGGCAGGACGAACAACGAAGATTTGAGTCGACGATCTCCTTCAGACTTTTTAAGTAGTAGAGAAGACAGGAGTGACCTTTTGCCGGGCAAAATGCAGAGATTCATTGTACCAGTTCTACATACTGTGCCATGCAGATCCTTTCCTTTGTCCATCACACGACGCAAGCAACATCAATAATTGAAAAATGGCATTCAGACTCAACATAGTGCAGTTATCTTCTCATAAAATGATAATCCATCATTCATCACTAAGCGGTGCTAAATATTTATTTTAGATACTTGAATTAGCCCCAGAGGCCTAGCAGATGCTACATAATCCCTACCAAAAGAGAAAAGGCAAGAAGGCAAACCACTGACAGTTGTGCTTGCGCAGACGTCTGAACCTAGATTATCCACATAACACGGCACTCTGCCGTGAGGATGGGTACTATACAACTAACATCTAGTTACATGAACTTGGCCAGCAGCCTTTGCAAAGTTGTTCATAGCAATGTTTCATCTATCCTTCAAAATAACAAAAACAACATGATTCAAGCTTGCCAACAGTCAGATCACCAAAACCATTCCATTGCCAGTTTGGTTCGAATCATTTAGGAGAACCTCCTCACAATTTCATTCGCTATCACCTGATTCTGAAACCAAAGGTCAGGAAAATCAGTAATCTGTAGTCACTCAGCATCAAAAAAGGGACTGAACCAAAAGTGAAGGCCTTAATATATGTTCGTACCTGTTTGCTTGGTTAGTCCATTCTGACAGTTTTCAGAAACTTCCTTCACAGTAGAAGATTCTGGAGGATCCGAAGCATCCATAACCTTGTCTGTCCCAGGAATGCTGTGCTGCTCAAGCATCATCTGAAGACATTTTCCTTGTTCCTCAATTCTTAGCTGCAAACTTCTTTGAATCTGAAGCACAAAGAATAATAATGTTACCAGTCCGTTTTCGGTAACATAAAAAGGATGATATGTCAGTACAGGTTCCTGAAATATCTTTGTACAGTATCAGTGTGAATCTGAAATTTAAGTAAAGCGTGGTTGCAGCGGAATAACAGGATACTAAATTTGGATGACCCATAAAACAAAATCAAGTGTTCCCTGATTCGACAAGATCCAGTAACAAAGAGAAATAATATTAAAAAAACAATTGCATTTACAACAGCCTCCAAATTAAAATGATTTTAAAATCGTAAAAGCTTCTGAACCCTTTTATACGTATAAAAAGCGTAAAAGCAAAGACAGCAACATGTAATAATACCTCGAGCTGTTCGTGAAGCCTCTTTTGAAGTTCTAATTGGAGACGAAGTGCTTCAGTGATATCAAAATTCCTGCAGTAAGAAGTAACTATTAAGGAGGCCATACAGCTAGACTAAACTTATAGGATGTTACCTACTCCCTCCGTTCTTTTTTATATGACACAATTGACTTTTTCGTTGAACTTTGACCATCAACATAGATTAAAACAATTATTTTTTGAATGTAAATTGAATATCATTGGATTCATCATTAAAAGCACTTTGAAGCTAACTTATACAATTAGCTATTGACATAAATATTTATAAATAAGACGAATGGTCAAAGTAACGAAAAAAGTCAACAGCGTCATATAAAAAAAACGGAGGTAGTATCTCATAACGGTAAATAAGAAAACTGACTTGCAGTTGGAACAAAACAAGGAAATATACAAAACAACTGTTGTTTTAGAGAGCATTGCTTCATCGTAGGCAGTTATGTAAAAGAAGAAACAACAGAGAGAGAACACAAACGAGGAAATATACAAAAGTACAAAAGTTATGAATCACAAAGGAACATGAATCTGGTCATGAATATCTATTGGCAATGCTGAGTCTTTTCCACTCAGTATGAATCTGTCATCTATGTTTGTTATATGTTCATTCATGTTTTTGTCATTACAAACAACAATAAAATTTGATGCTACCATTCGAAAAGTTTTCTGACAGCATGATCCTAGTCATATAAAAGGTTCCAGGACAGGCACTTTATATACAATGGAAAACAAGTTCTATTCCGTTTTCTCATCCCATTGACATCAATATCAAGATAAATCAGTTTCATGCAGGTTGCACACTTACCCTTTCAGGTCAATAGATGGAATATCTTCTTTGGATGCCACCTTCTTTTCTGAAGAGCCTGAAATAACAAACTTATGAATATCGTAGAGTCTTAAACAAACTCCAGCCATGTAATGCAAAGGAAAATGACATCTGGGAAGTGTAACATGTCAGACCTTCAGATAATTCTGGTCTGTAACGAGCTGTTCTGTATTTCTGGAAAACCAAGATATTTTAAAATCAGATAGAGAAAATATTTCAGCAATATCTAGTAGAAGGATAAACAGCAGACCTGGAGATGACTTTTTACATGATAAATAGTCAAATTATCTGCCTTCATTAACTTCAGCACGCCTTTAGGAGTTGCTTCTGCAATGATGTAATAAAATAATCTCAAAACAAATAGGTATACATGGGGCAAACATTTTTAAGTCAAAGATTACGTACTCTCACTGCCACCAAGTTGATTTACAGCATCGACAAAGCGCTCGTGAAGCTCAGGAGTCCATCTCATACGTGCCTTGGCAGTATTGGACCCGGCACTCGGCGAGGGTGCTGTAACTGCCAAATGTTCTCCAGATTGAGACGAAACTGATTGTTGGGTAGCTGATTGCTGAACCGAGATGGAAGATGGCACAGGTTGTCCAACCTAAGTGAAGCATTGAAAAAGCAACACTAAGTAACATGTTTAAAACAAAAGGAGCTGAATAAATTTGCATAAACTAGCATGCACAAACAGGTAGTAGCCAAGACAACATTGACTTTCTACCTTGTCCCAAAACTGAAGTTTGCACAACATATATTAAGTTCGTCCAGATTTCAACTTCAGAAAATATTTGTGGAAAATACTGAGCTCAAGCCTAGTTTGACATGGATGAGTTCATTAATAGTGTTTACTTGCTCTTTTAGAAACGAAAAATGAACCACAAGGGAACCAAGAGTTGAAGAGAAAACGAAGCAACATGGCCATACTGGCCTTGTACTTAAAAAAAACAACTATCTCAGCTAAGCAAAACTGGGCCTGTTTGAAACATCTGCAAGGCAAACTCCTAGATGTAATCTTAAACAAAATCACAAAAAAAAGGAGTGTAACTCGAACCAAGTCCAGAATGGCTGGGAACTGGGATCACTAGAGGTGGTTTTGTTGACAACTATAGATTCAGCTTAGCTATCATGCTTGTCGCGTGGTCATGTGGAACCAACAAAAACAAAATCATGTAGCAACTAATGCAGCACTTCGTTTTGTGATTCAAAATCTAGCATTTGGTAACTCTCTAGATGTCAAAAATAAAGTGGCTGTAAGGATACCAAGTAGAAAACTTTTCTGTTCAGTTGAAGTGTAGCAGGGAATGGTTAAAATAGGGGGAAAAGCATTAGAGTGTTTGGCTTGCAAGCATTTCAATGAAACATTAATCATTTGATGTGAAGCTGTATAACTCAGATGGGTCACCACTAATGGGAAGCAGCAGTGAAACGAAGAAAGTTTTTAGAACTTCCAAGTGTGTTAATCTGATGTACCATACATGACCAAACATAACAAACGATAAGCCTGAAGTTTTTTTTTTCTGGAAATCTATGTTTTATGGACAGTTAGAAAACAACAAAATTAGGAGTTCAAGTTACTTTCTCCACTGGAAATCTATGTTTTATGGACAGTTAAAAAAAATAGGAGTTCAAGTTACTTTCTTCGGTTAATCCACCAAAAATGGCAGAATCAGTTTGCATACCTGTTGGTTTTCAGTAGAAGCTGGGTTATCAACAATATCCTTCCAATCATCATTCATAAAATCAGTCCACCATTCACTTTGCTTAGTAAGATCATCTGAAACTCCAATAGCAGTGTTCCCAGCAGGAACATCACCCGAGTATCCGAGCAAGGTGTCAACTGGATCAGAGCACCAGGGTTGTCCAGCATCACCCGGAAATTCAGTTAAGGAGGGTTGAAAGCCTCCATATTGTGATCCGTAATTCAGCGTTGATGAACTTGCACTACTAGGTGCTTGAGAATTATAAGGGTTGGCGTGGGTGTATTGCTCAGTGTTCGAAACTGAAGAGAACCTCACAGCTGGCGGCGAACACAACGGTCCAACGGATCCAGTACTGGAGCTTTGAAACTGACAACGGACAGGAGCAACATTACCCTGAAGAGTTGATAGTGGGGTGCTCCTCAACTCCCTGTCCATCAGAGTTGTCTGCGCATTCGGAAGCCTTGGGAAGCTTTCATCCAGAGAGACTGGTATTGAAGGCAGAGATGTCGGCACAGTCACAGGAACCCCGGAAGTGTAGATCTGGTTGGTGCTTAATCTCTCCATCTACAAATGCTCACAAACCTCAGTTACCACAAAAACAATGATCATCCGGTGTCTACTACTTCCTCTGGCTTAACGTTTGAAACTTTCTACTCACCCGTGATCAATGCATCTGCAATAAAATAAATATAACTAATATTATCACGATAGTGAAAACACATGAGTGCAAAAGAATTAAGCATAAGCTATTGCAGGAAACTCCTCCTTCAAAGAGTAATCGTACCAACTGAAAAGTACTGAACTACACACTGCATCATCTAGATTCACTTGGGTATGACAACACAACAGAGCTTAGGTGCCAGCGCAGTGGGGAAATGTGACTATGCCAGTTGAGGAGACAAACAAGCCTGGTCAACTTAGGTAGCTGAAATGGTGCGATTCGAAGGATGGAAACAACGATCTTCCGCGCAGCAACACGAGAATCGCGTCCATTTTCCTTGGGCGAATATTCCTACCATTTAAATCACACTTTATGCAAAAGATTGTCCTACCTACGTACTAAAACCTTCAAACCACTGTGGGTGTATGTCTCCCCACAAATCAGCCACGAATCGCTGCACCACCAAATCAAAAGCACCACAAATTTCAACGAGCTCGCACCTATCCATCCGCCAATCGCAAACTATCCATGGAACAACTCCCGGAGCAGGCCTTGCCGCGCCCCCGGCAATAACCTTCACACGAAATTGGACCCCGCGCCAATCCAACCTGACCCGAACAGAACAGAATCGAATCCTGATTGATATTAACAGGGAGGGAGGAGATGGAGCAGATGGGCAGGGGCAGCTCGAATCCCAACCTAAAAAATTGAACGGGAGGGAGCGGGTGAGGAAGGGAACCCTACCTCGACGCCGGCCGCGGCGGCGCGTCGCGAGATCGGCGGCGGGGGGAAAGGGG
>LAPY01005420.1:0-12021 GCA_000970635.1 Eragrostis tef | reverse complement strand
GGGGGTTGGCATGACGCGCGCACTGTTGGCCCAAACATCCACTCCACTCACCACAGCACACTCACACACACTCAAGAACTCAACCAGCAGAACATGAATACAGGTGAGAGCTCACACACACACGAAATTGCAGTAGCTGAGCTACTTTTGAATGGAGCCCTGCTCCTTACTATATAGTCAAGCAAAAGGTACAACTACTACACTTGCTACTGTTCCTATGTCATGGCATGCCTCCACTTGCAACTCACCATGCCTCTTAACTCCTATTACTGCTACAACTAGAAGCTACAGCACCAACTGCTAGTGTGCCAGCCTACATTGGCGCCCAAAATGACTAACCCAAAAAGCTCCCCCTAATCTCTGAATTAGTGCAGCAGAATTATCAACAAATCTCCCCCTAATGCTGCTGCACCTTCTTCCTCACGCTGGCCATGCCAATCTTGGAGCAGAGCTCCTTGAAGCCCACGCGCCCAAGTGACTTGGTGAGGATGTCCGCGAGCTGGTTGGCGGTGTCAACGAACTCGAGGACGATCTGGCCTCCATCGACGCAGTCACGGATGAAATGGTAGCGCACGTCGATGTGCTTTCTGCGGTCGTGGAGGACAGGATTCTTCACAAGCGCGATGGCGGACTTGTTGTCCACCATCAGCTTCGGCGCCGACAGCTCCCTTCCGACGAGCTTGCCCAGCAGCCGATGGAGCCACACGCCCTGGCAGGCTGCGGTGGCGGCGGCAATGTACTCCGCCTCGCAAGTCGAGAGCGCCACCACCCGCTGCTTCTGTGACTGCCAGGAAATGGGGCTATTGTCGAGGGAGAAGAGCACGCCCGTTGTGCTCTTGCGACCATCAATGTCGCCGGCCATGTCGCTGTCACTGAAGCCAACTAGCGCTAGCCCCTCATCGTCGCCTTTCTTGTACACGATCCCCTGCTCCTTCGTCCCGGATGTAGCACAGGATCCGCTTGACTGCGACGAGGTGGTCCTCCCTTGGATCTTCCATGAAGCGGCTCACATAGCCCACCGCGAATGCGATGTCTGGCCGCGTGTGGACGAGGTAGCGCAATCCACCAACGATGATCCTGTACCGCGTCGCGTCCACGGCCGGCGCCGTGCTCTTCTTCGTCAGCTTGATCCGCTCCTCCATTGGCGACTGCGTCGGATTGCAATCCGCCAGTCCTCCCTTCTCCACCAGCTTGCGCGCGTACGCGCTCTGGTAGAGCTTGATGCCGCCATCGCTCTGCTCCACCTCAATCCCCAAGTAGTAGCACAGCAATCCGAGATCGCTCATGCGAAACATGGAGATCATTTGGACCTTGAACTAGTCGATGTCGCGCTGCTCTCCTCTGGTGATGATCAGATCATCCACATACACACCGACGATCAGCGGCCCATGCCGAGACCGTAGCGTGTAGAGCGCGTGTTCGTTGGCGCACTTGGCGAAGCCGAGCTTCTTCACGCGCCCCCTGCCGCAGCCCATACAGGGCCTCGCGCAGCCGCAACACCTTCCTCTCCTGGTGCTCGACGACGAACCCCGACGGCTGCTGCACGAACACCTCCTCCGTCAGCTCGCCATTGAGGAACGCTGGCTTCACGTCCATGTGATGGACGCGCCAGCCTTCTCTTGCCGCCAGCGCGAGCATGAGTCGCACAGACTCCATGCGAGCAACAGGGGCAAACACTTCCTCGAAGTCAATCCCCTCGCGCTGCACGTAGCCCTTGGCCACCAGCCTCGCCTTGCGCTTCACTAGCTTGCTGTCGGCGTCCCGCTTGACCTTGAACACCCATTTGAGCCCAATCGGCCGGCAATGAGCCGGCGGATCGACAAGCTCCCAGGTGTTGTTTTCCTCGATCGAGCGCATCTCCTCCAGCATCGCTCTGCGCCAGCTTGGATCCCGCTCCGCAGCAGTGAAGGTGTTCGACTCCTCCGCCATCACCATCATGAGCTGCTGGTCGCTGACGACGCGCGCTGCCTCGCCCGGAATTGGGCCACCGCCGACCAAATCATCCACCGCCCTGAAACGGAGAGGCTCACCGTCGTACGCTACGTCCAGATTTGGCGATGGGTGTGGCGACGGTGACACGAATTGAGGCGAATTTGGCCCCGCCGCCGCTGGAATAGGGGATTCCCCTGCTTTAGGAACAGGGGATTCCGCCGCCGCCTCCCCTGTGGCGCCGATTGCAGGTGAGGGTGGCTCCTCCTCATCCTGCATCGCGTGGTCGACCGCTCCAGGGCCTGCCACTTCCTCGTGACGCGTGACGAAGTCAAATTGGAACGAGCTCCTCGAGCTCGGTCCCGCCTCCGTCGCCGCGCCATTGCCTGCCGACCAGTCCTAGCTGGTCGCCTCGTCGAAGACGACGTCGCGGGAGATGTGCACCTTCTTGCCCACTGGGTCGTAGAGCCGGTATGCCTTGCTGCCGTGCTCGTAGCCGAGGAAGACCATTCGTGTGCTCCGGTCCTCGAGCTTGCTCAGGTTCGGCTTCACCGTCTTAACTTGCGCCACGCACCCGAACGTTCTGAGGAAGGAGACGTCCGGCTTGCGCCCGTGCCACGCCTCGAATGGCGTCTTCCCCGCCACGCTCTTCGTCGGCGCGCGGTTCAGAATAAACACCGCCGTGCTCACGGCCTCGCCCCAAAACGCCGCCGGCACGCCTTTCGCCTTCATCATGCTCCGCGCCATGCCTACCACCGTCTGGTTGCGCCTCTCCACGACGCCGTTCTGCTGCGGCGAATACGGCGCCGTGAGGTGCCGCTTCGCCTCCTTCTCAGCGCAGTAGCGGCCGAATTCCACCGAGGTGAACTCGCCGCTGCGATTCGTCCTGCGCAGCTTCCTCCCAGTCTCTGCCTCGACATGCGCCTGAAATTCCATGATGGCGCGCGGAGCCTCATCCTTGCTCGAGAGCAGCCAACGCCCATGCGTCGCCGGCGTGATTGGCCCGCACAAATCACTGTGTACGAGGTCAAGGAGACCCTCAGCTCGGTACTTGGCCTTCTGCGGGAAAGAGTTTCGCCGCTGCTTGCCGGCGAGGCAGATGTCGCACAGTTCACCGGCGTGCTCGATCTTGGGGAGGCCGCGCACCATGTCCTTCTTCCCCAACCGCGCCAGCACGTCGAAGCCGATGTGGCCGAATCGACCGTGCCAAAGCCACGCGTCGTCGTCTTTCCGCGCCGCCAGGCAAATTGGATGCGTCACCTCCAGCTTGGTGTACAACCTGCTCTTGCCGCGCCGTACCTTCACCAGCAGCTTGCGGTCGCGGATGCGCAGCACCCCGTCATCGATCAGCACTTGGCACCCGCGCTCGTCGAGCTGGCCCAAGCTCACGATTTTGCTTCTCAGGCGCGAGATAAAGTAGACGTCCGTCAGCGCGCGATGCTCGCCGTTCTGGCACCGGAACACCACCGTGCCGCGTCCCTCGATCCCCACCACCGAGCCGTCCCCGAACTTGACGGTGCCCGTGACGGCGGTGTCGAGCTCCGAGAACGCCGCCTTATTCCCGGTCATGTGGCTGCTTGTGCCCGTGTCGAGGTACCAGGTGTCGTCGATGTCGTCGTTCTCGTTGCCGAGGTTGACTTGAGCCCGGACCTCGTCCAGCTCCACGAACTCCACCCCTTCCTTCTCCACGGCGACGCCGAGCGCGCACACCTGCGTCAACAACAACGCCGGCTCCTCGTCATCCTCCTGCTCCGCCACCAGAGCGTGCTGATCATCTCCGCGCTCTCGCTTCTTGGGAGCCTTGCACTCTGTGGCACTTGTCGTCGGCGCGTGGTCCGGCTTTGCCCTTCTTTCTCGGCTTAGCCTTTCCCCGCCCGCCGCCCTTGCCGGAGCTCGAGGCACCGCCGCGTTACTCCTTGCAGCGCGCCGCCCACTCCTCTCCGTGAGCAGCAATTTGCCGCCCGTCGCCGCCGCAGCAGCAGGAGCGCGGTCCTCGACCGCCTTCAGCCGTCCGGTGACGTCCTCGAGCGAGAGCTTGGCCAGATCGAGCAGAGTCTCGATTGACAGTGCCATCTGCTCGAATCTTGCCGGCACGACTCGCAGGAGCTTCTCAATCGCCCGCTGCTCGTCGACCTCCTCCCCCATCGCCGCCATCTCCGCCACCAGCGAGGACAGTCGCAGCACGAAATCCTCCACGGACTCGCCATCGCGGAATGCGATGTTCTCGAACTCCTTTCGGAGCTGCTGCGCCTTAGCCTTCCTCGACCGGTCCGAGCCGACGCGCATGGTGGCGAGCTTGTCCCACGCCTCCTTTGCCGTCTTCTTCCTCCCTAAGGTGGAACAGCGCCGGGCGGCCGCCAGCCTCTTCGTCCGTCCCGGACTCGACGGCGACCCACAACCCGCGCGCCTAGAGCATCACCATCATCATCACCGCCCAGTCGGAGCAGTTGGTACGCGTGAGCATGGGGTAGGTGGTGGAGCCGCCGATCTTGCGCACCGTCTGGTGGATAATCACCGGCCTCGACTCCGAGCGACTCCTGTGCCCGCGCCGCTCGTCGCGGCCGCGGCGCTCTGGTGACTTCTTCGGGTCCCCCGAGCCACCAGCCTTGGTGTCGCGCTCCGGCGACGTCGCCGGCGTCTTCTGCGGCGTACCCACCATCTCCGATGCACACTTCTAGCTCTGGATACCAATTGTTGGCCCAAACATCCACTCCACTCACCACAGCATGCTCACACACACTCAAGAACTCAACCAGCAGAACATGAACACAGGTGAGAGCTCACACACACACGAAATTGCAGTAGCTGAGCTACTTTTGAATGTGTGTGAGCTCTCTTAACTATATAGTCAAGCAAAAAGTTCAACAACTACACTTGCTACTGTTCCTATGTCATGGCATGCCTCCACTTGCAACTCACCATGCCTCTTAACTCCTATTACTGCTACAACTAGAAGCTACAGCACCAACTACTAGTGTGCCAGCCTACATTGGCGCCCAAAATGACTAAACCAAAATGCTCCCCCCAATCTCTGAATTAGTGCAGCAGGATTATCAACAGAGTAAATAGTCCAGCTGATATGGCGCACTGTTTTACATCTTTCAAATGCTTGTTGACTGTGATATTGTGATCCGAGAATATCATGAGAAATTGCTAGCCAGCTGTACTTTACTGATCTTATGTCCTAATTCAGGCCAACAATGATTCTTTATGGCATTGACAACATAAGGGACCTGTTCGGACCAAAGGTATTGTTTTATACTGATCTTATGGAAATTAGTTCCTTTTACTATTACTTATGGACTTTTTTTTCTTTGTTAGGACAAACTACTTAGTATAAATTTGTACTAAGCAGCTTTGTCCTAACGACAACAAAGAAGATTTGAACAGAGAATGAGCTTTTTATTCATATTCCTATTCTGATCTTTCAGGTTGATTTCAACCTCATCAAGAGCAACCCACTTTGCCGGCTGGGACTGCAGTAAGACAGGGAAGGCCTTTATTACATTTTATTTAATGAGGATGGGTTGTTGTTTTACCTTGAAAATTTGAGTCTGTACACCTGTACTTAACAGAGTGCAAAATGTGACGCACATATCGCTATAAAATTGTAGTGAGAATCTTAAGTGTGAAGTTCTCTGTATCGCAATTTTGTATGGTAGGGAGCTTCTAGCAAATGTTTGTGTTATTCAACAGTTTGCTAACTGTGAGGCCCTTCTGTTATCTGAGTGGTTTGTGCAATCTCCGTATAATTTGTATCGTATATGCAGAGACCAAATCATGGCCATAATCGGGGTCTTGAAAACAGACAGAAACTCATCACGTCCATCTGGTGATCAAAATGTCAAGGAGCAAGCCAGCTTCTTTGGGTTTAATGGGCTCTGATGTAAACGTGTATGAGAATTCTTGATCTGAAGAATCTGTTCGTTATTCTATACTTCCAAGAAAAATATTTGGTCAAAATTAAAACAGTGATACACACATAATATATCCCACATAATGATACAAATAACAGAATCTCTTTACTATAACTTTCAAACTGCAGCTAAAAGTCGAAGTTTCCATGTTTCCCTTGTAGGCCCGATGCATTCATTCCCCTCTGAACGTTTGGCTCTCTGCTGGCTGAAACCATCAGTTCCAGCACCGGCTTTAGTCCTTCCTATTCCTAAAAGAGTCTAAACATTTCCATGATCAATCGGGAACTTCGTTCGATTGCTAATCCTTGAGTAAAAAAAGTTTCTGCATCGATGGTCAACTGATAATGTTTGTGTAGGAAATATATAATAATGGAGGCATCTACTGTGCTATTTAATTAACACAGGCAGCCCCACAACTCACCATGTTTCAATGGGTCGTTTAATGGAATCAGTCGTCATTGCATATTACTTGTACAGATGCACTAACAGCTTATCTACGCATCTTTGGTTTTATCCTCAAAAAGAAGAAAAAAAAAAGCATCTTTGGTTTTGCATATGCACCACGGTAACTAAGCTATATCACAAGAAAGCATAGCACCATTTGTCACCTTGACTTGCATGGGAGCAGCATGAGTAGATGCACAATTAAGTTGATTAACAACAACAGAGTTCAGAAAAGTATGAGAGCTCCCTGAGTCAACTAGAATAAGCATTACTTTGTTCTGTACCAAAGCATGAAGTTGCACAGCTTTCTTAGTGGGTTTCCCAGAAACAGCACCAAAAAGACATAACATTCAGCATCATCAGAATAAGCAGAAGATTCAATAGCATCTAATATCTCATCAGAAAGGAAACCACCACCATCACAGGTAGCACTCCACAATGCATTCAATTGTCCAGAAGCTGGAGTAGCACACTTGTGACCAGGGATGTATTTCTGTCAACATTTATAACACAAATGGTTAAGACTCCTGAATTCCTTTAATGTTTAGCCTTCCACAAATCAGAAGAACTAAAATTATGTTTAGGCTCTTTGAAAGAATAGCTGTCAGGTTTTGTATAGGTTTTAGCATGTGCTTTCTTTTTCTCAAGGAGATGTTCCTGAATAACTGTATTTCAACCACACCTCTAAGTTCATCTTTGAGGCCCAACAGAAACTGAGCAACTATCAATGTTTCACTAACATGTTTCTCATATAAACGAATGTGATACAGAATCTGCTCAAAGGATCGATCTTCTATATTCCTCCACACTACTATGTTGCCTGAGGGCGAGTAGTTCCATACTTTTCATTTTTATGCACATGGACATCAAATTCCTTAACAACAGCCATGGCAAAATGGTTCCAATTATGGAAATCTACATATTGCTTAGATGTCTGAAACCAATGAGCAGCACTATCCACCATATGCAGAGAAGCAGCCATAACACGAAAAGTGAAAGAAATCTGATACAACTCAAAGTATGATTCACATTTATCAAGCCAAATTTTCACATCAATGCCATCAAATTTGAGGAACTCCAGTTTAGGCATCCAGTTTCGGCGAGATGAATTATCATGACGATCCACCTCAATATGCACAACACCATAGGGCATATGAAACTGCGGAGATGGGTTTGACACTTCGGTCACCTTAGCGCCCAGAAAACGATTCCGTGGCGGAGGCGCCGCCGCCGGCGGTGGTGGAGCGCGAGTCCACGGAGCACTTGGCGTGGCTGGCGTGGTAGGAGAAGCCGAACCCAGCTTGGACATCACGGGCGAAGAGAGAAGCCCGTTCTCAGAACTGCTTGCCGCGCCCCTGAGAGAATTCAGAGTCTTTAATGTCTGCACCTGCTCTTGCTGCAGCAGCGTCATCGACTTCATGGCCAACTCGTTCCGTTCCTTCACCTTGGTGACCTCAGATCCCATCGTCTCTACCTTCTTATCAAGCGCCCCCACATTATACGAAGTTATACGAGTAATCTCTCTGTACTTGGCCAGTTAGGTTGCTATAGTAATCTCTCTGTACTCATCTATAGAACTTTGGTATTACTATAGTTGATTTGTATTAATAGTTCATATTTTTTTTTTTACTTGTAGTAGCAAGCATGACGACCCAACCATCTCGGGGTGTGCAAAGAGATCATGACGACGATGAAGCACGAGACCATATGACTATGGGAACGGAAAGAGACCATGCAACTTCTACTAGCTTGTCTGCAGCAAAATCATTGCTTCTAACAAGAAAGCTTACTGGTACCAATGTGAGGTTATCACAAAGTAGGAAGACCTCTGGAGCAAACATGCGTATATCTCCATTGAGCAGGTTGTTGTTGACACCAAGGTTGACTATCGCTGGAGCAAGACAGGAGAGATCGCCTTCTCTGGCACGTAAATCATGAGCTTTGGAAGATCAAGGAAAAAATAGAACACGAGGCTTTAAATCAGAATACATCCATTGCAGCTATGGCAGTTGAAATGCAAGCTAAGTTTCAAAAGTATTGGGATTTGTGCTTCTTACAGATATGTATCCCAATTATCCTTGATCCCAGATTCAAGTTGTAAGTTTGTCTCTTTTCGTGTGTGTGGTGGTTGGGGTGATAATGTTATGAGATATCTCACAAAAATGAAGAAGACAATAAATGACATGTTTCTGGCATACTCATCTACAATGCCTAGCTCAAACAGTGAGAATACTCAATCAGGAACAGATAATCAGCTAGTCATCGATGAAGATAACCCTTAGGCAAACTTTGAACAACTTCTTGTTGCGCAGAAGAAGAACAAGGTGAAGAGTGAGCTTGACCAATACTTGCAAGATGATTTATTTCCTCGGCAAAAGGATTTTGATATTCTGAACTGGTGGATGATGCATGTCCGCTGGCTGAGAGCACAAGGTATGTAGCTGTTATGTTATGAATGTGTGTCCCTGTAAACATAATCTTGCGCCTGATGAATGTGTGTTGCTGTTGTGTTTCAGGCCGAACTGATGTCAATATTGTAGATGACATACTTGGCTGTGATTATCCATGACCCACATGTCCGGCCCATTTTTCCGATACTTGTCGGAGAAGGCCCAATCATATTTTTGGATGAGGAAACATCGTGTCCCCCATTGATTAAAATTATCTATAAAAAAACAAAAAGTCCGGATAGAGGATCGGGATATTGAACCCGACGTGAATCGAACACGCAACCTTCTGATCTGGAGTCAGACGCGCTACCATTGCGCCACGGATCCGGTGGTGCCATTATAAATCAGTAATACTGTTTTCTACGAAGTCCATTTCCAATTAATCTGCGCGCTAGTACGTGACGGTGTCCTGACTGGCGAATGCTTGGTGTTGTCGGGCTCCGTCGCCAAACGTCGGCACTACTGAACGCGAAGTCTGACAGTTGAGACGCGTCCAGATTTTTTTAAAAAAGAAAAAAAAAACCAAGTAGGAGCAGTCAAGAACAAACCGAGTCTCTTGTCTGAACTTCTTGTCCGTCCGTCCTTCAGTTCAGGGGAAGGGAGAGAGAGGCCCCCCCTGTTACTTCAATGCGATTGAAACGTACCCCAAGTCCACAATCGTATGTGAATCAATTTCGCACACATTTGAGTTGCAGAGCTTCAACTGATCGAACTAACTAGCTTGGTGGCACGATTTGATCTCTAAACCTGGTACGTTCAAGGGATTGGCTGGGCTTGATCTCCCACTGGTGCATGGATGGGTGGCAAAGTTTACTCTTGACTCTTACAGATAAATATTACTGCGCAGTTGATTTATGTCGTTTGTACGTACGTAACACCAAATCCTGTTGATAACTCACTGTCAGAGTTTTCGTGTACTCCTATTGATCATATATCCATGTAATGAGTATGGTCTCTATCAGGAACCGTATTATCCATCTCTAACAGGAATATTTGATACTACCTCTCTTTCTTGAATATATGATGTTTTCGACTAAAAGATTACTTCCTTGCAAAAAAAAAAGTTAAAAGATTTCTTGCCCTAAACGCCATATATATTTCACAAGCTGATTTATGATCAATAGAGAGCTTGAAAATCACCAGAAGTTAATCCTGTACTAACAGAAAACAACTTACTGATTTGAGTTCGTTCAAGATCTAAAAATATAAGGATAAAACCAGGATCCATTGCTTTGTTCCTTGCAAGAAAACTACGTACTACTACTACTGGGGTCGTTTATGCAGTGCAACGCCATCCGATGGTCCATATCCTACCGACACTACCACCTACTGCTGCTGGTGGCGTTTATGCAGTGCAACACCATCCGATGGTCCATCCATCCCACCGACACTACCTATTACTACTAATGGTAGCGTTTATGCAGTGCAACACCATCCGATCGTCCATCCTACCTACACTACCTACTACTACTACTATTTTTTAAAAAAATTTGTGATAACGTAGTGCTATGTGTAGGAACACTACAAGAAAATTACTTTCCGCCTACAGTTTTCAATGAATGGCCTACAGTCTTCATCCTTTTTCGTCTTTTTCTTATGAGTGGCTCACAGTTTTCTTATACAAGTTGGTATTTTTCCTCACAGTTTTATCAATTTACCCATAAGAACATCGATCCCCCGCAAACCTATTGGCCACTGTTGTTTTTATGCTAAACCACATGCCCTGTACACTGTGGTGCACTTGCTAACTGCTGTCGGGAAATATTGTGAATCCTGTAGCGGAAGGAATGAATTTACACTTCCTGATTTCATTGCTCCGTGTAGTACTATGGTAGTAGTCCAGACTCTCAGGATCCACAACTCATAAGACCCAGACCAGTATGTGTTGTGTGTCTTCAAATCGAACGGTGCTCCTCGAACCGGGTCATGATCCATGTTAATTAGATGGAGCCTACCTGACCAGTACCAGTGCACATGCTCGGTTGGAATATATCAACGCCTGTGGCTGCCCAAATCTCTACTTATATTATATACAAGAAGGAGCGGTTTTGATCGATCGATTTGCCTTGGTACGTACGTACGGAGCAACAAGCAGCCGATCGATCGAAACAATGATGAACAAGCCGGCGTCGTCCATCCGCGTCCGCCGCACGTCCGCCGTGCTCGCCCCCGTCGACGCCGCCCACGCCGACCCGCTCCCTCTGTCCCCCTTCGACGCGCTGTGGGTGCCCCTCCCGCCGATGCTCAACCTCTACGTCTTCAAGCTCCCGCCGGCGGCGCCGCCGCCGTTCCCCGCGCTGGTCGAGTCGCTCAAGCGCTCGCTCGCGGCGGCCCTCGCCTCCTTCCGCCACTTCGCCGGCGAGCTCGCGTACGACGCGTCGTCCGACTCCGTCTCCGTCGAGTCCGGCGCCGGCGTCGTGTTCGTGGAGGCCGAGACGGACCTCGACTTCCGCGGGTTCGTGGAGGCGGAGGAGCTCGACATGGAGACGCTCCGGCTGCTCGCCCCGGACATCACGAGGGAGTCGCTGCCGTCGCCGGCGATGGGCGTGCAGGTCACCGAGTTCCTGGACGGCGGCGGCATTGCGGTGGGGCTGGCGCTGCACCACTCGGTGGCGGACGGGCTCGGGCAGCATCACTTCCTGGAGGCCTGGATGGCCGCCGCCGCTGCAGGTGCCAACAACAAGCCGCCGATGAAGCCGCTGCACGACCGGGGCCTGGTTCGGTTCGACGGCGACCACGAGTTCGGCGCCGCCATCTTAAAGCACATGGTGCCAAACTTGCCCAGGGTGAGTGCATGCATGTAGAGGTCAACGTGCTTGTTGTCTCTGAAAGAAATATACTACTCACGAGGACCTAACGTACTTTGCCGCGTGTCCACACACAGCTCGTTGCCGCACCGAAGCCGCAGGGCTCCGGGACAGAACACCATCGCCCTGCCGTCCCCGTCGCGCGGCAGACCTTCACGCTCTCAGCGGCGGCGGTCAAGCGCCTGAAGAGCCAGCTCGCCCCCGGGAACGGCACCGGCAAAGCGCCGTCGACGTTCGCCGCGGTGACCGCGCACACGTGGGCCTCCTTCTCCCGCGCCGGCGGCTTCGCTCCCGACGACCACGACCCGATCGTGTTGGGCTTCGCGGCCGACGTCCGGGCGCACATGTCCCCGCCCGTGGACCGCGCCTACACGGGCAACTGCCTCGCCTTCGGCGTCGTCAGCCTGCCGGCGTCGGAGCTCGCGGCGCGCGACGGCGGGCCGGGCCGGGCCGCGGCGGCGATCGGGCGCGTCG
>LAPY01005416.1:9701-22080 GCA_000970635.1 Eragrostis tef | reverse complement strand
AACTAGACACTGGTGACGCACGCGATGTCTGTCCGTCAGTACCCTCAAAACGGGCGATCCCTGCATTACAACATATATAATTGATTAGTTATTTAAGTAATAAATGAATCCATTGCTTATATAAAAAATATAACATTATTAACATACCAGGCATAGGTGTAAGGATAGTACCATGCCAACCGGACCCTCCTGCTTCATATGTGCGTGGAGGTGGTGGTGTGCTGTAGATAAAAGAAAACAGTGCTAAATAGTATTAAACAGTGCTGAAAAACAAAACACAAAAATTCAATCGATTGCTTGGTCAAACAAATCAAGTTCTAAACAGTGTTAAACAAGGCTAAATAGTATTAAACAGTGCTAAATAGAGAAAACAGGGCTAAACAGTGAGAAAACAGTGTCTAAACACTGTAGCACTGCTTGTCGCCCTGTGTTTAAGCGACTAGCGCCATGTCGCCCATTAGAGAGGCGACTGGGCCAATTGTCCGTTCAAAGGGCGACTGAAAGGCCTAATCGCCCTGCAGTCTAGCGACAAGGGCTAATCGCCCATTTGTCGGGCGACTGAGCGACTAGTACTGTAAATTTCGAAAACAGACGGTTATTAATAAAAATATAATAAAAAATTTGATTAAAAATAAAAAAAAAAATCTTTAAGAGGTGGTTTGGCGGGCCATTTGCTGGAGGTATGGGCTGTGCTGCGCCAACAACGAGGCCTCTCTAAATGAATTCAAAACTCCCGCTCTGAAAGAAGCAGGTCCAGATTGCCTCATGGAACGGAAAGAAAAAAAAGAGAGGGAATTTTCGGAACTTGGAAGTCTCTACTCCAATGAAATGTAACGTCGTGGACACTTGCCCGTCACCTGATTTCGACATGACCTTGATTACAATTGCATATTAATGGCAGACACCAATGTTAGGGCAGCTAAACATTGTACATGCCCCTCGCAAAAAAACAAAAAAACATTGTACATGCCACATTGTGGCTTAGGAAACCAATGCTTGGTGTTAGACATAGAGCAGCTAGGATAGCAGTGAAAATTTCTCTAGCAGGGTAAGCTTTGGCTGAAGGATAGACCGTGATGAACTCGATATCGAGCTCTGAATCATCAGTCAAATAAACGTGGTTTGCTGATGACTCTCTCGTCACTATGTATCCATGCTAATGCGGCACCATTAGATGTACCCATGCTGATGACTTCGCCTTGAGACATGCCGCACATTTTGCAGGACTAAACTGGACCGTACGAGTTGTTTTATGTTGCGCTCCACCTTACGACCATGTTTAAAGGCATCTAGTACAAAATTAACTGAATAAGATATTTGGTAGCGTGTAACTCCATCGCTGGGCTCATACATCGATGCCCGCGCGACGTCCTCATCGTGTTTGTGTCAGGCTCTGTCAGCTACGTTCAACCATTCAGCCCGGCGGCCGCTGTCCTCCTCTGCTACAGTAATCTTTACGCATATACTTGGATATGCATATACAAGATTGCGATATTCCTTTCTGTACTATATATGTGTCTATCAGTAGAAACTACCACATCTACCTAATCTTTTTTTCAAAAGTTCATATATACAAGAAACAGCTTTTGACTGGTCCGCTCCATTTTCATACCGTGGGAGCATATACTAGTAAGACTTTGACGACCAGGTCAAAAGTCTTGAATCTCCATTTTGCAACACAAACCCAGAGCATTAGCTTGTACAGCAGGCAGGCGTCGTCGATGGACGCCCAGGGCGCCCTGGACTCGGTCCTGGGCCGCCTCGCCGCCGTGCTCGTCAACGAGGCGCAGCTCCTCGGCGGCGTCCGCGGCGACGTGGAGTTCATCAAGGACGAGATGGAGAGCATGAACGGCCTCCTCCTGCACCTCACGGAGGCGCAGCACCGCGACCACCAGGTCCGCGCCTGGATGAAGCAGGTCGCCGGCCTCACCCGCGACTGCGAGGGCAACGTCGAGCTCTACGTTCACTACGTCGGACGAGGAGGAAGCAGCAGCGGCGTCCTCGCCTTCCTCCGGCGCATCCCCTTCCTCCTGCGAACTATACTCATTCGGCGCCGCATCGCGACGCGCATCCGGGAGCTCAAGGTCCGGGCAAGGGACGTCGGCGACAGGCGGCTCAGGTCGGGGCAGCCTCGCCGCCGTGCTCGTCAACGAGGCGCAGCTCCTCGGCGGCGTCCGCGGCGACGTGGAGTTCATCAAGGACGAGATGGAGAGCATGAACGGCCTGCTCCTGCACCTCACGGAGGCGCAGCACCGCGACCACCAGGTCCGCGCCTGGATGAAGCAGGTCGCCGGCCTCACCCGCGACTGCGAGGGCAACGTCGAGCTCTACGTTCACTACGTCGGACGAGGAGGAAGCAGCAGCGGCGTCCTCGCCTTCCTCCGGCGCATCCCCTTCCTCCTGCGAACTATACTCATTCGGCGCCGCATCGCGACGCGCATCCGGGAGCTCAAGGTCCGGGCAAGGGACGTCGGCGACAGGCGGCTCAGGTACGGCGTCACCGTGCCGGACTTGGCCGCTGCCGATGTGGCCGACACGTACGACGACGGCGACGTCCAGTCTCCACGGGACGCGGCAGGAGTGGAGGAGGATCGCGGGGGGCGGTCCGCTCTGCTCGACGGTGATGAACCTCGGGACGACGAGGAGTTGGTAACCGAAACCATCGATTCTCTGGTCAAATGGTTGTCCGAGGAACCACCACCTGCCACTGCCGGAGACGGTCAACCACAACAGCAGCTAAGGTTTTTCCCTGTTCTGGGGTACAGGTTAGCCAAACTTGTTGCGCAGGGAGTGTACGAACATTCATCTGTGGCCACCTCATTCGACTGCAAGGCCTTCGTCACTTCAGACTACACATCTCTGCGCCGGTTCCTGGTCAACATACTGGACCAAGTAACAGTACTTCATGAACCTCAACAAGAGGACAAACCAAGAAACCAACAGGAGCAGCTTGTCGACAAGGACGAGGAGCAGCTTGTCGATATACTTCAGGCACATCTGAAAGACAAGCGCTTCTTGATGGTGCTTGCCGATGTCACGAGAGAGCAGCAATGGAAAACCATAGTGGATGCTCTGTTACACGCTGCTGATGGGTGCCATCCTGGTAGTGCCATAGTAACCACCACAGACATCGAACAAGTGGCCAAGTGTCCTTCTCCCAATAGGATAATCAACGCGAAGAATCTCGAGGAGTTTTATGCAGGCAAAGCGGATAGGCTGAATGCTAACTACACGTACTGGGATGATACATACGGGCAGCGCATGTCCATCTTCGACGCCATATGCTACCCGAACGCCTACGCGATGAAGATGTTCCTGCACCTTCTGTATGTCAATCCCAACCGGACGAGTGATGAGCTCAGAAAGTATGGCAGTGCCATTTTTGAGTGTAAGCGGCTGAACAAAAGCATTGCTAAGCAAGTGCTGACCTTCTGCTACAACGAGTTGCCCAGCAAGTACAGGAGCTGCTTGTTGTATCTCACTATTTTCCCTAAAGGCCGTGTCATCAGGGCCTCAAGCTTGGCTAGAAGATGGATTGCTGAGGGCTTCATCACTACTACGGCTACTACTAGAACTGATGAAAAAGTGAGTTTAATGGATGAAGCCTGTCACTACTTGGATGTGCTTTTCACGCGAGGGTTTATTTCTCTTTCAGAAATCAGTGTCACAGGCAAAATCAAGAGCTTCACAGTACATCATGAAGTGTGTGAAGTCATCGCCAAGATTGCGAGAGATGTTAACTTTGTCGATGCGAACCTTCCGGCAGATTTGGCTAATCACCTTTCCATTCACAACAGAATAGGTTTACAAGAGTCTCATTCCAACGATAATAGTATAGACATTCTAGCTTTTCTTCCAATCTTGGCCTCATCCCCTCAATGGCAGCTGCTCAAATTGCTGGACCTAGAGGGATGCAAAGGATTGAAGAAACATCATCTGAAGAGCATATGCAAGATATTGTTGCTCAAGTATTTGAGCCTCAGAAATACTGATACCACAGAGCTTCCTGAGCAAATTAAGGAACTCCAGTGCCTGGAATCACTGGACATCAGGCAAACCAAGGTGCGAATGCTTGCAAAAAAGGTCGTTGTTCTTCCACTGCTTAAGTACTTCCTTGCTGGACACAAGGTACCTTCAAGCAATGGTGCTAGAATATCTTCCGAAGAATTATTTCCCATGGTGCGCATTCCCATATGTATTCAGAGAATGAAGAACCTGGAGATATTGTCGCATGTCCAAGTTTTGAACGGTGATAAAGAGCTATCTGGTATCACTCAGCTGCTGAAGCTGAGGAAACTTGGTGTATCTATTTATGGTGAAAATGCAAAGCTAAATAATCTGTTTCACCTAATTGAGAAATTGCAAAGATGCCTCCGTTCATTGTCAATCCGGATTGACCGACCTGCTGATCCTGGAAATCAAAATCATGATGCAGGGATACCAGATGCCTTACCCATCCTTCCACGGTTCATCAAAAACCTTAACATCAGTGGCATCACTACTGGGTTTTCTCACTTGATTCAAGAACACCCTCAACTTTCCAAAGTAACATTGAGTGAGACCTACCTGAACAAAGATGATCTTTGTATCATTGGCAACCTTCCTAGCCTGCGCTGCCTCAAGCTTCAACACAAGTCGTACACTGAAACTGAGCTCGCTTTCAAAGAATATGAATTCCAAAGTCTAAACTTTCTGCTTGTTGAGGGCAGTGGCATCACCTATGTTAGCTTTATATCTGGTTCGTGCCCTAACCTTGAGAGATTTGTTTGGTCTTTCACCGCTATGGACGCTCTTTCTGGAGTCTGCCACCTCACTGAGTTGAAGAAACTGGAGCTAAATGGTGACTGCAACCTGGAGCTGGTGAAAGAAGAAACTGTTAGGCATCCTTGCTATCCGTATTATCCAATTTTAAAGCATAATCCACACCATCAAAGAAAAGAAGATGAAACTGCGGTAACAGCTTCGTCCTCATCAGCTCCATGACCATGAGTACTCAATTATTGTTCATCAACCAGATGATTTCTTCGCTGTTTCACAATCCATACATCTCGAATAAGGATGCAGCTAAAGGGAAACCTTGCCACCTCAGTTCTGCCTTGTGCTTTGTGGAGTTTGGATCCTTCCTGCTTATACTGTCATTCCGTTTACCTTCCTACATGTTTGCGTTGTGTTAATTTTAGTTCTGCATACTCTCTCAATTTAGAACTTATTTGAAGTGTGTCCATTTACTTCTGATTCGTGAGTATTCATTACAGACACTACTGTATGCAGTATACTTGATTGTTCAGCTGAGATGCTTAACAAAACAGGCTATAAACTGTTGGTTAGGAACTCAGTTGGCTAGGTGGTGGAGGATGTGGGTATGTACTCATAGCCACCCAGGTTTCGAGTCCCCCTACTCCTATTTGGGGTGCCTATTTGGTCCGTATTTCTTCTTTTTAATGAGACTAGCTCCTCCTAGGTTGGATCTTTTTTTTAAAAAAAAAATAAACTGTTGGTCATTTGCAAAGAAACTATGCTGAATCTGGGTCCAAACACAATGAACTTTTTAACTGTGTGGACGATCTAGTTTACACAGCCAGCTGCTCTGTTGTACCTGAAAAATTGGATGTGTAGTTGCCCATGGTAAGAAAGGTGGATCAAGTGCTCGGGTCCCAAAAGATTTGGGTGTTCTACAATAGAAACAGTATAAAGAAGAAGGTTGTTCATGAAGGGTGCTGCGCCTCGGTGCGCTTTCTCCAGTAATATTTTAGGATGGGTTTGTCATTGAATAAAGATGCAGCTGAAGGAAAGCCTAGTCTTCTAATTTTCAGTCTCATGCGTCAAAGGGTTTGATTTTTCCTTCAGGTATCAGCTTGTTTGTCTTTTCCTCGCGAATATCACTGTGTTTGGATTAATACTACACACTCTCAAAATTAAAATTTCCATTTATGTATTTTTTAAATTATTTGTGTGGGGACGAGAGCGAGCTGCACTGGCAGTACACTCTAAAATCCTTGGTGTGGAATTGGGTTTGCGTGTACTTATGATGAACGCTGTTAATGTGTATCAAATTTGTCACCCTAAGGTCCTTGGTATGGTATGGAATTGGATTTGTGTGTGCTGATGAACGCTGTTACTGTTTGATTATTGCTAAATGGTTGATGTCCTGTTTGTGTGTTACATGCTGACTGGGGAAAGAAATTGTGATGTCCCCTGTTAGCTTTGTTATGCATAATGAATATTTGTTTTACTGTGTCAGTTGACATCCCCTCACTGTTCTTTGTTAGATTTATTTATGTATTCTTTCTTCAAAATAGCACTTGAACAGCCCCCCTTGTCCCTGGTAATTCTATTTCATTCAGACTCTCAGTGAAAGGTCTACAACAGTTTTGATAAGTCATTACGAATACTTGTGCATCACTGCTGGATGATGACAGAACAAAGTCGATGCTAACAAGATAAAAGGCCCTGCTGACTATGAACAAGATTAAAAAAAAAGAGGTCCTGATATAGTCAATTTGGACAGTGCTCTTGTTCTAGCCAGCAGCATTGCTTGAAGCGCTGTGCTACAGTCCGATCCGCACTGAGATCTGCTGCCCTCGCCCTCCCACTACCAACTTTCACTACTTGAGCTAGCAAAGTTTAGCCAAATTAACCAAGGATATCACTGGTTCATACCTTTAACAGCTAGCCTGGCACGGTCGCGCCGCGCAGCTCGTAGCCGGCGACGCCGCCGCCCTCTCCTCCGGCACCCTCACGAGGCGTTGTGCATCTGCCTTTCACTGCTCCCTCCTGTATACGGCTCCTGCGGCACCTCCTCCAGTCTGCCGTCACCCTCCCATTACCGAACCCCCCGCGGCCGCCGCCGACGCTGCCGCGGGATTCGCCGGTTGGTCAACGGTGCCCGGCGGCGAGGGGAAAGCTGTGACGGTTTTGCGGTCGGGTTGGGCCGTCCGACGAGCGTTGGGCCCAATATGTTGTGTTTGCTATGCATCAGGCCGTTCTGCTACTAATGGGCTTCTTCCAAGTTTGCCTCGCACTTTCGCACACTGTTGTTGGAGTCAATTTTTTAAGGCCTCATAAGGGCCAGCTTTGTTTAATCACTGGCGACTAGCAACCACTTGTGTGGTATTTTCAAAAAAAAAAAAAAAACTTGTGTAGTGCAGTATCTTCGGCATGGTTTGACTCTCCCTTTGATTCTAGTGATGCTTAATTTTTTGCCTTGTTTTTTTTTTCCCCTGGTTCGTAGTGAATTATACCTATAACATCAATTGTGAAATGTCCATTTGGCATCACTCTGTGCTATAATTGCATTTCTTAATTCTGCATGTGTTTCTATTGATGGATGGAAGAAGAAAAAAGGCGATCCAACAGAAGCTAATTAAGTGGCTACGTGGCTTGTGCACATTGTCCTGTTGATTGTTGTCCTGAGACTGAAGCTGCAGGTCTCTCCGAACATAATTGATAGATATGTTGGATTGGCTCCCGAATTGATTGTCTTATGAACTTTTGTTTTTGCGGGATTCAACGCAGACAAATACCATAAGATAATATACGACTCTATCAGCACTAACCTGAACTAAATTTCAATAGCTCATAATATTTTTCCTTGTTATCCTGGTGGCTTTCCGTAGTGCAAACTAAGAAACAAACCAGCCCCTGGTGCTTGCCGGAGCAATGAGGCCTCCTTTGGGAGCGCCGGGCTGGCCACCCATGGCAGGGGAATTCCCTGCACACTGCCACCCGGGGACGCGCAGGCCAGGGCTGCCATGTCTGCCAAAGGCAGCGGAGGGACCAGAAACCAGGGGAGGCGGCGTGGTACGCACGGGACGGCCGCCGACGTTGCTCAAGCAGACGGGGAGGCAGGCATAGCGATGTCGGGGAGGAGGACGTGGTGGCTGTGACGAGATGGCGTTGGGCGGCGGCAAGCGATGCGGTGGAAGTCGAGCGAGACGCGAGGAAGAAAGGACGGGGCGAGCTCCCACGCCTCGATCGGTCGGTTTCGTGGCCCCGTCGAAACCCGGCCAAAACGGGGCCTGTTGCCGCGTGGGCACGGTCTGCCAAAGGAAAGAAAGAGGAGGGTTTTGGTGGTAAAGAAAAATGGGGAAATTACAAGGACATGTCTGAGGCTCTGAGCAAGCAAACTCGTCGCCTCGCAAGCTAAGAAGCTGGTTCCATAGATTTGCACCAGCTGCACGAAAGCTAAGCGCGCATCCATGCTTTGCCCCGGCAACGATCAAAGTGACCACGGCACGCTTTGTCGGGGAACAGCTTGCCGAGATCGGATTCGGATGGACGTTCCTTCTGTACGTGATATCTTCCCACCATATACAGGCTCACCTGTCTCCATTGTTTCCGCCACAACATCCATCAGACGTGCAACGCCATGCAACTCCATTGCTCGCAGCCGGCCATTGATATTCATTAGCTTCCATCCACACATGCAGCCGACGAAGCTAAGCTAAAGCTAGCAAGGGAGGGAGGAGGGAGGAGAAGGATATATGGCCGGGATGGCGCAGGGCGCCGTTGACTTGCTCCTAGGCCGGCTGACGTCGTTGCTCCTGGACGAGGCGCAGCTGCTGGGCGGCGTCCGCGGCGACGTGGAGTTCATCAAGGATGAGATGGAGAGCATGAACGGCCTGCTCATGCACCTCACAGAAGCCCAGCACCGCGATCACCAGGTCCGGGCGTGGATGAAGCAGGTCGCCGGCCTCGCCCGGGACTGCGAGGGCAACGTCGAGCTCTATGTCCGCCACGTCAGCACCGCAACTGCCGATGCCAGCGCCAGCGGCTGCCTCCTGAAGCACCTGCGGCGGCTACTCTGGCTGCTGCGGACCATTCCGTCCCGGCACCGGGTGGCCACGCGCATCCGGGAGCTCAAGGTCCGGGCACGGGACGTCGGCGACAGGCGGCTTAGGTACGGCGTCACCGTGCCCGAATCAGCCGGAGCTGGTAGTGCCGGCGTTCCCCATGGCTATGACGACGACGACGCCGCCCCGGCGGCTGCCAGAGACGAGGAAGATCGTGGAAGGCGCGCTCTGCTTGAGTGTGCCACTGATGAGGCGGATGTTGTAAGGACACGCGTCAACACTGTCGTGAAGCGACTGTCCGTGGAAGAAAGGTCACCGGCTGCTGGAGGTGGCAGTGGGCCACGTGTGAGGATCTTGTCTGTCAGATTGCAGCGCAACGATGGTTCAATAGGACATCTCGTTGCAAAGGGAGTGCACGAGCACCCGTCTGTGCTGAGTTCGTTCGATTGCAGGGCAATGGTGCTCAAGGCAAGACATTTCAACAGTCGAAACTTACTCATCAAAATACTTGAACAAGTAACCGGGGTTGTTGGACTTGTAACGGACAAGTGGGGAAAGGAACAACTCACCAGAACACTTCATGAGAACCTCAAAGGTAAACGCTTCTTGGTTATTCTTGAAAGTGTAGATCATTGGCAGTGGAGGGACATACATCCCGCCCTGTCACATGCTCATAACTGCTCTCACGGCAGTGAAATAATAGTGATAGAACGTTATGATGATACGGACTGGTTAACTCCTCATGAAACTGTCACCGCAGTTGAAAACTCGGTTGAATTTTTCATGTACAAGGCACATCTGCTGGCTGCAGGCTTCAAACACTGTTCAATGGAATCTTTGCTCCCTTTTGTGACAGACCTTTACCCCAATGCCTTTGCAATTAAGGTATTCCTGCATCTCCTGTACGTTAATCCTAACAGGACATATGATGAAGTTAGCCGCTATCGCAGAGCAATTCATGAGTGTAAGCGACTGAGGAAAAGCATTCCTCGCCAAATGTTAATGTTCAGCTACAATGAGCTAGCTAGCAAGTACAGGAGCTGCTTGCTGTATCTCACTATTTTTCCCAAAGGTCAAACCATCAAGGCCACAAGCTTGATGAGAAGGTGGGTTGCTGAAGGCCTCGTAACAACTACCGCAGCAAGTGATGACAGAGTGAGTGCAACAGATGAAGCTGAGCGATATTTGGACTTGCTTTTCACTCGAGGGTTTGTTTCTCCTGTGGAAATCAATTCTGTGGGAGGTATCAAGACCTTCGCACTACACCATGAAGTTTGTGAGTTCATCGCCAAGATTGCTAGGGATGTAAACTTTGCTGACACGAACCTAGCACCTGATCTAGCCCACCACCTTTCCATTCACAACAGAATAAGGTTGCAAAAACCCCACTCTGAAGCTAGCAGCAATGACTTCGTGGCTTTTCTTCCAACCATGGCTGAATCTTCTCAATGGCAGCTTTTGAAAGTGTTGGACCTAGAAGGCTGCAGGGGCTTGAAGAAGCATCATCTGAGGTGCATTTGCAAGATACTGGTGCTCAAGTATTTGAGCCTCAGGAACACTGATGTCACTGATCTACCCAAGCAAATGAAAGAGCTCCAGTGCTTGGAAACACTGGACATCCGACAAACCAAGGTACGGGTACTTGCAAAAAAAAGGTATTGTGCTTCCACTGCTAAAGTATTTCCTTGCTGGACACAAGGTCTCTTCAAGCAATGGTGCTAGCATATCTGAAGAATCATATCCCATGGTGCGCATTCCCCTCCGGATTCAGAGAATGGAGAACCTGGAGGTGTTGTCACATGTCCAAGTTTCCAACAGCGACAGGGAGCTATCTGGCATCAGCGAGCTGCTAAAACTGAGGAAATTTGGTGTTTCTCTCCATGGAGAAAATGCCAAGTTGAGTGACGTACTTTACCAAATTGAAAAATTGCATAGATGCCTCCGTTCCTTATCAATCCGGATCCATAGACCAGCTCGTCAAGAAAATCTTGGTGCAGGAACAGCAGATGTTTTACCCTCCGTACCACAATTCATTGAAAGCCTAAATATCAGTGGCATCACTACTGGGCTTTCCCACTTGATTCAAGACCACCATCAACTTGTCAAGGTAACACTGAGTGAGACTTTATTTAAGGAATATGATCTTCGCATCCTTGGCAAACTTTGTGGCCTGCGCTGCATTAGGCTTCAGCACGGGTCATACAATGAAAGTGCAATCGCCTTCAAGGAGGATGAATTCCAAAGCCTCACGTTTCTCTTTATTGAGAGCAGCGAGATCACCAACATTACCTTTGTCAGTGGTGCAGCGCCTAAGCTCAAGAGGATTATTTGGTCTTTTGTCACCATGGACGGCATTTCTGGACTCATCCACCTCCATAAGCTGGAAAAACTGGAGCTCAACGGCAGCTGCAACCTGGATCCGGTGAGAGCAGACATTCTCCATCATTTTAACAAGCCTGTTCTAAAGCATAATCCACACCCTCAACACCAAGAAGACCGAACTGCATTGGTTGCCTCAACCTCATCAGCTCCATGAGTGCTCAATTCCCCTCCATCGACTTGAAGCTTGCTTAAGTAATGTTTCTAATAAGATGCAGCTGAAGGAAATCCGAGTCTTCTCCTTTTCAGCCTCAAGCGTCAAACAGATTTGCTTCGTCCTTCAAGTGTCAGTTGATTACTTTCTGCATGTTTGTAGTGTGTTTGGTTTGAATCTACCTACTCTCCGGATTTGAAATTTCTCTTCATGTATACCTGTTTATTTTAGTGTGTGGACGAGACACTCTGCGGTCTTTGGTATGGAATTGGATTTGCTTGTACTCATCATGGACAAAGCTATTTTGTATTGGATTTGTTTGAGTATTGTTAATCAATTGATGCCCTGTTTGTATGTTACTCTGGTTGGGGAAAGAAACTTCTCTCTGTTCCCCCCGTTAGCTTTGTTATGCATGATGAATATTTGCTTTAATGTGTTGTTGACGTCCCCCAGAGTTCTCTGATAGGTTTATGTATTATTTCTTCAAGATAGCACTTGAAACGTTCCACTTGTCCCTGGCAATTTCATTTCGTTCAAACTGCCAGCGAAAGGTCTGCTACAGTTTTGACAAGTGACTAGGAATCTGTGCGCTACTGGTGGATGATGACAGAACAAAGCGGATGAAACCTAATGCAAGGTCCTCACGGATTAGGAACATGTAATGCAGTGTGCTCTGAATCTTAATCTGCCATTTTCATCTTATACAGAGAGAACCGATCCGTCAGTTTGCACTGATGCAATCAACGCCTCTGTTCTACTCCTAGCACTGCCGCAGCCCACTCCGCACTGAGATCTGCTGCCCTCTTCCAATCACCCATATACTAGTTGAGCTTCGCCAAAAAGCACCAAAGAGACCAGACCACTGGTTCGTACCTGTAACAGCCGCGCGCCGCGCCGCCGTGTCCCGTCGACGCCGCCGCCCTCCACTCCCGCAAACCCTCGTGCTCTGGCTTCGTCCTTGGATAGCTCGCTCCCTCCCCTTCACGGCTCCTGCTGCTCCGCCTCGTGACTGCCGTCAACCCCCGGCGGCCGGCGCCGCCGCGGGACTCCCCGG